>WAAB01016745.1:305-34423 GCA_013389865.1 Piaya cayana | reverse complement strand
CCTGGAGCCACGGTGCCAAGTCCCTTCCCAACCCCAGCATTAATGTGGAGTGAACAGAGCTTGAGCCACCCCCTGGCCGTGGCAGGAGGCTGGAGGGAGAGGGCAGTGGGTACGAACCCATGCAGCACATCCGGCACAGCAGGCGGGCGCGCAGCCGCCTCTCCTCCCCGCACCGACGCCGCGTCTCCATCGCTCGAGCTTGGGCTGGTGAGCGCCGGCTCTCGGCCAAGCGGCGGCCGCCTCCTGGGTCCTGGGGAAGGGTCTCCCGGCAGCATCGACTGCTCATCAACCGTGGCCCCAGCGGGCGCCAGTGGGTGACTTGTTGGCCGCAGCTCCTCCCACCGCACCACTTCCTACACCCGCTGTGCCCGGCACGGGCACCGGCTGTTCCTCCTCCGGGACAGCAGCACAGACCTCACCGCGGCACCAACGGCTGCTTCGCCCGAGCTTCGCTCCTCGGGTGCTCCCAGACGGGGAACCGCCAGCATGGCAGCTCTGTGCCAGCAAAATCCTCGCCGTCCCGTGGGCCCGATGGCCGGCAAAGCCCCTCATGCGCCAAGGGGCAAAGCTGCTCCCTCCGGCAGCGGCCGAAGGGCAGAGCGGAGCGCGGTGCGGGTCTCGGCAGCTGCGAGCTGGCAGGCTGGGGTGCAGACGCAGGCTCGCCCGGGGAGCCAGGCACTGCCCTGTCAGCAGCCTCTTGGCTTGTTTTTCCTCGTCTTGTTTTCCAGTTAATTGCACCAGGGCCGGGAGGGACAATGCCAGGCTGTTCTCCCTGCTCCCGCCTGCGCCCCTGCCGCTTCTTCCCAAACCATTTCCCTAGTCCAAAGCACTGGAGCCGGGACCCGTCGCAGCCCCGCTTGGCACGCCAGGAGATAACGGGCCCTCCTTATCGCCACCTCTCTTCCTTTTCTTCTAAAAATAATCCCCCTGCAGCCCTGCCGCTGGCAGGGGCCCTGCTGCCCCGGCCAGGAGGGCGAGAGGAGCCGGGCTGCTGCCGGGGGAAGGCGGCAGCGAGTCCTTGAGCATCGCAGGGAGCACGCAGGGATGGGGCGCGTCACCGGGTCCCACGCGGAGCGTTTGCAGCAAGGCACCTCTGAGGCTGGATCCAGGGGGTGTCCGCACGGTAGCAGCTCCTCAGTGCGCTCCCATTTCCCATCTCCTACAGAAACGGGGGGTTCTTCTTTTTCTGCCCCGTCTCCCCTGCTTTGGGTGGCTCCTGGGCTCGGACCAGATTGCCCCTCGCCATCCCGCACCGCGCTGTCGTCTGAGCTAATAATAATGCAGTTACTGCTTACTAATGATGTTAAGGCATTGCCAGCTTATCTCCGACTGGCTAATCTTTTTCAGACTCGCCCTGATAACCAACTTGTTGCAGCCCCCCACGCGCGTTCTCTAGTGGTGGTTTGGTGGCCCTGGCCCCTGAGCCCCATGCTGTCACCAGCCAGGGACGGGGGGACAGGGAGCAGAGGCGATGGCTCAGGACACAGGCTTGAGGGAATCTGCAGGGCTCTGAGACAAGCCAGTGGGCAGGAGAGGCTGCTGCGGAGCGCTGGGTCCCCTTGCACACGGGGCACAGAGCGGAGACCGTCCATCTCGGGAAGGAGCCTGGGGTTTCAGCATCCCCCCCAGCTCTCCTGCTGGAATGAAGCCTGGAAGCGGTTCCCAAGCTTTCTGCTCCTGCTCATCAATTCCCTCTGAAGCCAAAGGGATACAGATGTCAGACGGGGCACTGTGCTGGATGAGCTCACTGGGATCCTGAGGACATCTCCGAGCCCATGCTGGGTGTGCAAGTGGCTCTGTGCATCAACCAGCAAGAGAAGCCTTGGGGTGCAGGATGGGTTTGCGAGGCAGATCTGCCTAGAAACACAGTTTTAAAGTGCTGAGATGCATAGATCTCACTTTGAACTGCTTCAAAGCAAGCACAGAATGGGAATGCACTTGTTTTCCTTTTATCGTGGCACTTTTAAGACAGGGGATAAGCAAGAAAGACGGCTGGCGCGGGAGCACGAGGTGTTTGAAATGTGCTCGCTGCCAGCTCGCCGCCTGACATAACCCACCCTGACAGCCGAGCCGAGCGGGCAGGAGCCACCGCACCGTTCACACGGGGAGAGGAACCAGCGCCTGATTCAGCCCTGAAGAACGCACGAGGCACCCGCGGCGGAAAACGCTCCAGCACCCGCATATCCAATAAGGACACCTGAGAGCAGCGATGCGAGGGAGACGGGGCGGGTGCTTGGCAGGGCTGGACGGGCACCGCAGGGCAACGAAAACCTGCTGCGGGGTGACCCTCATCTCCCAGAGATCCGCACCCGCGGGTGGCTGTTCCCTGACCTCTGCTGGGAAGGAGGGATGAAGGAAAACAGACATAGAACGCGCTGGCTGCTCACAACGCTTGCACCAGGGCTCTTCCCGAAGGGATGGATTCCTGCAGGGAGAAGCAGCAGGTTGGTGTGGTACGCGGGTGAGGACTGAGAGTCACGCTGGGAAGCAGGCAGGACGGCTCCAGATGGAATTGTCGCCTCCCAAGGCTGCCTGAACACCAAGGGTAACTCGGGTCAGCAGGAGGAATTGCAGCAGGGCTGGGTCAGCGGGGAACAGGGCACGTTTGTGCAACCCAGTCTCAATATCTCTCTTCTGGCAGCTTCGGGGAGGAGGGAAGAAGTGTCTCCCAAACCAATATTGGGGGAAAACTCCCTGCGTGCTGCCCAGGCTCTGCGGCCCCGCTCCTCCACACAGAAAAAGAGAAAGAAAAGGGGAATCGGTCACAGAGGCGGGCACACAGCCTCATGTGGAGACACAGGGGAGAACAAGCCGTGCTAGAGAAAAAAAGAGGGAGGAATGAAAACAAACAAATCCCAGGAGGAAAAGGTCAGGACAGAGAAGGAGCTGCTGAGCCCTCGTCCAGAGCCCGGAGCAATCGCACACCCCATAACAAATCCTCACGCTCCTCGGGCGCTGCCCATGTGCCAGCCCTATTTTGGGAAACTGAGGCAGGGTCACCCCGGCCGCTCGGCCCGCGCCGGGAGCAGCTCCCAGGGCCCCATCTTCCCGCTGCCGGTGGCAAACCCGGACGCCGCTGTCGCCGTGAGCGGTAGGAGGGACGCCTGCCGGGGCAGAGGACGGGAGGCAGAACCGCAGCCACGTGTCCCTTGTGCCGAGACAAAAAGCAGCCTGGTCCCCAGCCAGACACCCCCACCCCAGCCGCTCCCACCTCCGTGGGCGCTGGGAACGGGTGGCGAGGCCAAATTTAGGCACCAAACCTCTTCCCCCAGCCCTGATGGGGACCAGGGCCACCAGCAGGATCCCCACCATCACGTCCCCCTCCCTCCTCCCCATCGGCCACGTCTGCCCCTGCCCGTTCTGCTGCCCCGGCTCTCGGGGAGGGATCGCAGCCGTGACCCTTGCCGGCAGCAGCACGCGGCCATCTTAGCGTCCTCCCGCTGTGGGGCCAGCCCTACCTTCTCTGCTCCGGCTCCTCCAGTACAGGACGCCCGCGATGCCCAGGACGTGGCTCAGGACAAAGGCGGCGGGCGGCAGATAGGGGTTCTCCGAAAGAGGCATCGTCCCCTACTTCCAGCCCGTTATCCTGAATTTCTCTCTCCCGACGCCGGCGCTACTGGAGCCCGGCATTGTCGGGAGGGCGAGGGGATGGGGGGGCCAACCGCTGCTGCAGAAACTTCCGAAAGTTGCTGGCTGCGCCTCTGCCTCCAGCTGGCCGCGTCCCCGGTGCTGGCAGAGCTCGGGGACGGGGAGATTTGGGAGCTGCTGGGGGGGCGGCTGGAGGGGGAACGCGAGCGTCAGGCCGGCTCAAACATCTCGGCATTCAGACGGCCAAACTTCATCCCCCCCGCTTCGGAGGAGAGACGTCATCTCCTCAAATTCCATTCCCAGCCCGCTGGAAGGCCGGCTGCCACCGCGGAGAGGGGGGATCGGCGGCAGCAGCTGCTGCGCCCGCATCACCCCAACACCCGGCTGCTCAGGGGGGTTCGGCAGCAGCACAAATCTTGCTCCCCAAAGTGGGCGGCAGCCCCTGCCCGCTGGCTGCCCGTGATGCCAACGCTGCTGGGACAGCCGGGAGACACTGGGAGATGCCAGGAGACGCCAGCAGCGCTTCGGTAGCACTCGAGCAGCAGCAGGCAGCTCACAGGAAACCTCAGCAAGAGGGGAAAAGAGAAGGAGACCGAATCTGGGTTTCTGGGCACTGGCGACCCAATGTGTGTTTCCCTAGATGCCCCAAGATAAAGGTATCAACTGCCAGGACAGCCCAGAGCCTCAGGGAAAATGGAAGATGCTCTAACACAAGAGGTGAACAACTCCCTGTAGCCCCGCTTGCTCCAGCATCGCACCCTGCTCGCTCAGGCTGCAGCCTGGGTGGTTTTTAACAGTCAGACCCTGCCAGGCAGCACCCCGGCAGTTTCGCTTCTTTTCAGAACGGTTTCCGGCTGCGGAGGCACAGAAACGGCGCAGGGGAACCCAGAGCAGCCAGCCCTGCGTGGCACAGCCGTACGACCCCCACCCCGCTGCCCCTGGAACCACAAACCCTGCAGGGACGCTCCTCACAACGCCCGTTTTCTTCCTAAGCCCAGGCTGGGTCCCCTCGCCAGCTCCTGGGGGAAGAAACTCGCTCCGAGATAAAAAGTTGTACAGAATGAAACGCTCAGTTTTTGCCTTGAGCCTCCCAGAAGGGCTCGGACAAGGGTGTTCTGTTCAGCTCAGCGCTCAGCAGCCAAGGGCAAAGCCGCGATGGGGAGGACGGCACGTCGGGACTGCAGATCCGCAAAACCTCAGCCCAGCTCAGGCTTGGCTCACCGAGAGCGCCCGGAGCCCCGGCTCGCACACGGCCAGCGCCAGACTGGCCACAGTGCTGTGGTACCGGCTCCACGGCACGGGATGGTGAAACCACACGAGGTCTGGGGTCCTCCCAGCTGCAAGCAGAGGCTTGTGTTGTATCGATAACCCAAACCCAAAAGCCAGAAGCTGGCCAGGCCCATCAAGGAAACCACATCAAGTAGGGAGCGCAGGGATAGGACTAGAGGAAAAGTTTTCAGCTGAAAGAGGGGAGACAAATGAGATCTTAGACAGAAATGTTTTACTGTGAGGGTGGGGAGGTGCCCAGGTTGCCCAGAGCAGGGGTGGCTGCCCCATCCCTGGAGGGGTTCAAGGCCAGGTTGGATGGGTTTGGAGCCCCTGATCCAGTGGGAGGTGTCCCTGCTCACAGTCCCTTCCAGCCCAATCGATATTAAGGAAACCGAGATGGATCCAGTGGCTGCAGAGCTCCACGGGGACTCACGCCACCCGTGACCTCCTCATGCTGCTGGAGACGGGCAGTAGAACAGTCACCCAGGGCTCGGCGCTGTTGCGATATATTTTCCAGAGCTTCAGCCTGGCCTGCATGACAAATATCCCCACATAGTCTTTGTCTGAAGCAATCTGCTTTCTGTTACAGACAGGGGTAGCGACGCCTCGGCAGGCACGAGGCCACCATAAATGGCCCCGTGTGGGGCAGCTGGTGCCTTGCAAGGCAGACGGTGGCGGCTGCTGGATGTGCCAGAGGAGAAGGCTCTGGGGAGCAGGGACTGGTTTCCCCAGCACCTTGCACCGGGTGCTCCGATGGGGGCTCCATCACTCCCCNTGGGGGGGCGGCTGGAGGGGGAACGCGAGCGTCAGGCCGGCTCAAACATCTCGGCATTCAGACGGCCAAACTTCATCCCCCCCGCTTCGGAGGAGAGACGTCATCTCCTCAAATTCCATTCCCAGCCCGCTGGAAGGCCGGCTGCCACCGCGGAGAGGGGGGATCGGCGGCAGCAGCTGCTGCGCCCGCATCACCCCAACACCCGGCTGCTCAGGGGGGTTCGGCAGCGGCACAAATCTTGCTCCCCAAAGCGGGCGGCAGCCCCTGCCCGCTGGCTGCCCGTGATGCCAACGCTGCTGGGACAGCCGGGAGACACTGGGAGATGCCAGGAGACGCCAGCAGCGCTTCGGTAGCACTCGAGCAGCAGCAGGCAGCTCACAGGAAACCTCAGCAAGAGGGGAAAAGAGAAGGAGACCGAATCTGGGTTTCTGGGCACTGGCGACCCAATGTGTGTTTCCCTAGATGCCCCAAGATAAAGGTATCAACTGCCAGGACAGCCCAGAGCCTCAGGGAAAATGGAAGATGCTCTAACACAAGAGGTGAACAACTCCCTGTAGCCCCGCTTGCTCCAGCATCGCACCCTGCTCGCTCAGGCTGCAGCCTGGGTGGTTTTTAACAGTCAGACCCTGCCAGGCAGCACCCCGGCAGTTTCGCTTCTTTTCAGAACGGTTTCCGGCTGCGGAGGCACAGAAACGGCGCAGGGGAACCCAGAGCAGCCAGCCCTGCGTGGCACAGCCGTACGACCCCCACCCCGCTGCCCCTGGAACCACAAACCCTGCAGGGACGCTCCTCACAACGCCCGTTTTCTTCCTAAGCCCAGGCTGGGTCCCCTCGCCAGCTCCTGGGGGAAGAAACTCGCTCCGAGATAAAAAGTTGTACAGAATGAAACGCTCAGTTTTTGCCTTGAGCCTCCCAGAAGGGCTCGGACAAGGGTGTTCTGTTCAGCTCAGCGCTCAGCAGCCAAGGGCAAAGCCGCGATGGGGAGGACGGCACGTCGGGACTGCAGATCCGCAAAACCTCAGCCCAGCTCAGGCTTGGCTCACCGAGAGCGCCCGGAGCCCCGGCTCGCACACGGCCAGCGCCAGACTGGCCACAGTGCTGTGGTACCGGCTCCACGGCACGGGATGGTGAAACCACACGAGGTCTGGGGTCCTCCCAGCTGCAAGCAGAGGCTTGTGTTGTATCGATAACCCAAACCCAAAAGCCAGAAGCTGGCCAGGCCCATCAAGGAAACCACATCAAGTAGGGAGCGCAGGGATAGGACTAGAGGAAAAGTTTTCAGCTGAAAGAGGGGAGACAAATGAGATCTTAGACAGAAATGTTTTACTGTGAGGGTGGGGAGGTGCCCAGGTTGCCCAGAGCAGGGGTGGCTGCCCCATCCCTGGAGGGGTTCAAGGCCAGGTTGGATGGGTTTGGAGCCCCTGATCCAGTGGGAGGTGTCCCTGCTCACAGTCCCTTCCAGCCCAATCGATATTAAGGAAACCGAGATGGATCCAGTGGCTGCAGAGCTCCACGGGGACTCACGCCACCCGTGACCTCCTCATGCTGCTGGAGACGGGCAGTAGAACAGTCACCCAGGGCTCGGCGCTGTTGCGATATATTTTCCAGAGCTTCAGCCTGGCCTGCATGACAAATATCCCCACATAGTCTTTGTCTGAAGCAATCTGCTTTCTGTTACAGACAGGGGTAGCGACGCCTCGGCAGGCACGAGGCCACCATAAATGGCCCCGTGTGGGGCAGCTGGTGCCTTGCAAGGCAGACGGTGGCGGCTGCTGGATGTGCCAGAGAAGGTTCTGAGAAGCCAGGACTGGTTTCCCCAGCACCTTGCACCGGGTGCTCCGATGGGGGCTCCATCACTCCCCTGCTTCCCACGTGCTGCACACGCAGAGGGGCCGATCGAACACACAGAGCCCTGCTGGCTGCAGCCTTGGGCAAAGGAAACGCTTTAAATGTCTATGGAACCTTATATAAATACATATATTTATTTATATCCATGTATAAACACTCATGTGTAAATAATGTCTATTTCTATATATATAAACACGTCCTTCCCCTGGACCAGGACACCCCAAGGACACTGATGGTCCCCCTCGCATCCCACTCTGTTTAATGCTGATGTCCCCACATTCCTTCCCACACTCAGTGCAGCCGCTGCAGGAAGCTGATAACAGCAGAGCTGGGGTGTGGGGAGCCAGCAGTGGCTTTTGGGGTGACTGGGGGGGCTCTGGGGGACACCCGGCCCCGGATGCAGCCGCTCATCCGGAGAGATCAGCCCTGTGCCCCCGAAACACAAACAGCTCATTTCAGCACCTCTCTTGGCTTTAACCGTCACCGCGGCCCGGAAAGGGGTGGGGAGCAGACACCCAACTCCCACCTGCACAGGGATCCGGGGAGCGGGACCGCCCTCCCCACCCTGCCGTGCACCCCCAGTTTCACCAGCACTTTCCTCCCAGGGCATCACCCAAAACGTGTTTCCCCTCTCGCCCTGCTGTCCCCCCAGCTCCCTGGCTGAGTTTTGGGGTGCCCCATGCAGCGGGTGCCCCCGCCCCGTTGCTCCAGTGCCGCTCACCCGGAGCTGAGTCACCCTTGGCTCCAGCCAAGCGTTCCATGGGGCCGAGCCCCCCCCGCCATGCGCCTCCCCGGTGAGTAATGCTCGCCCGACACGCCGCCGGCTCCCGGCATCTCCTTATATGACTGGGAAGCTGCCGGGCAGGAGCACACGGGAGCCGGGCACAGCCCACGCGGCCCTGGCACCGCTCGGGGTGCAGAAACACTCGGCATCGGGGTGGGTGATGCCAGGGGGACGCTTCTCCGTCCCCGGGAGGCAGCCGAGGCACAGGGGCTCTGACCACGAACACCCTTCCCAGCCCCGGAGGTGGCAGCCAGGTGGCACTGTCCAAACACCACAGTGGGCATCACAGGCGGCACCGGGGACTGCGGCCAGAGGAGGCTCAGCAGCACCCGCGGGAAGCATCTCTCCAGGGCTCTGCTGGAGCCCCAGGGCAGACAGGGGTGCCCCCCCCCCAGAGCCCCTCCTCACCCACAGCGGGCACCGCGGGACGTGAAAGCAGCCGTGAGGGGACCTGGGTGGCTTTTATCGGGGTCTCTACACCCAGAGGGTCACCCCATGCCGGCAGGGGTCACCTCTCTCCCCACGGCAGGAAAGGGGCTCGTCCGGCCGTGGTGCTGAGCACACGCCAACTGGTGCCCGCGGCGCAGGAGCCGCGTTTCCTGCTGGGTTTCCTCTCCGACGCTCTCCCCTTTGTGTTGTTTTTTCCTCCTTTCTGGGAGCACCGAGGGCAAATCTCAGTCACTTCTGGGAGCGGCTGAGAACTGCTGAGGCAGGGAAGGAGCGTCCGGGCTTTGGATCAGGGATGCCCGGGTGAATCACAGACACGCGTGTCCCACGGCTCCGGGGAACAGGTCCCATTGCAGAGTGGGGCGAGGAGCTCAGCTCTGGCTCTGCAGGGACTGGATGGGGAGCAAAGCCAGCTCACCCCTAGCCCCACATGTGCCCCACAGCGGCCTAAGCCAGGGTCTTTTACCCCTAGACAACAGCTTTTCCTCCTGCAAAACCCAGAGCTTGGTTAAACCTGTAGCATCACATTCGCTTTGGAAACAGCGAATGCTGCTGTGGACAGACAGACAGACAGACAGACAGACAGACAGCTCGGGACATCCCATCCCGGGCTGCAGAGCACGTCCCCTGTGCCGACGCACCCCCTGCAACTGGCAAGCACGGGCAGGACCCTGCGGGGCGCGGGGCTCACTCCACCCTGCGCGGCGCCAGGAGCCATGGGAAAGGAAAGCAAGAACAAAGATGATGTTTTCTTGTGATCCGGGCTATTAAAAACAAGGTGGAACGAGGCAGGTGGCGGCTGCCGGTGCTGCCCAGCGCATCCCTGCGAGACGAGCTGCTCTGCTCTATAAAGCGTTCCTGCCGCTGGTGAATCACCCGCCCGTGCGTGTGCGGGCAGAGCCACCCATCCCCTCGCCAGCCCCGTGCGCCTCCGGCTCCTGGCACGCCGGGCGCATTCCCCACATCGAACATTTTATTCCGGCTTTCATCATCCCAAAGCGGCTGTGGTTCCACCAGGAGAGATGGAGGCAAGTCCTGTGCCACCCCCCACCCCAGACCAGAATCTGCACCAAGAAGGCAGCACGAGTGAACGTTTAACTGCAGATTTAAGTGCAGAGATGCTGCTCCCACTGCCACAGGTTGTCTGGACGCAGCACAGCGAGGGGAGAGGGGAAGCATCGGAGCCCCCGCTGCCCGCGGCGGTAAAATCTGAGTTCTGAGGAAACGGCTAAAGGAAGTGCTGGTGATAAGAGGGGAGATGTTCCCTTTTCCAGCAGACGTCTGGGCACCAAAATAAGAATTCTATCTTAAAAAAAGAACCCCAGACTTCCCTTCCCTGCACACAGGCAGATACAGGGTCTGTGGGAAGGTGACACCCACACTGGGGTCGTCCAAGGGGACTAAGAAGGGATGGATGGAGCAAACAGGACCGCAAGGCCTCAAGACACACTCAAGTGCCTCAAAAGGAGCTCCCTGCCCTTCACAGCACCAGCAGGGAGGTGTGTGCACCTGGATTCTGCGGCTGCTACAGAAAGGAGAGCAGCTGGTGGCCCCAGGGCACCGGCACACGGCCCCAGGCTCCTCTCCTTGGTGGGACCTGCTTGTTCCTGCCCCAGATCAAGCACCTTTCCGAGGGGCTTTCATCACCATCAGCACTATTGGCTCAGCTGTCCCAGTGTGGGTGGGCTCCCTCCCCTCCATGCGCCCCACAAAGTGACCCCGAAGTGACTCCAAACACCCCCTTCTCCCCCAACACAGACCCCGGAGGATCCCCGCACGCAGCTGGCAGTGCTGCCAAGCCCCGCGCAGGCAACACCACCCCAGACACGTCTCATCCAGAACTCGTCCAGCGCTGCCTGGGCTTCTCCTCCCTCCCTCCGGCAGGGAACGGGGCACGTCACGCCGAGGAGGTGGTGAGGGTGATCTCACCGCTCCTTTCCCAGTGTTTAAAACCTCCATCGATCCGCCTGGCAGCCTCCCCGGATGGGATTTTGCTGACGCAGCGGTTCAGGCATTATTTCATCGCTCCCCCACTTCTCGGAAGCCTCCCCTGGTTTGTCACCCTCCGAGGACGCTGGCAGGGAGCCACACCACACTGGCTCATTTAATGATGCCACCGAACTCATGGTCACGCACCCTGGGCTCCGGGAAAGCACCGAAGCCCGGCGAGCGGGTATCAGCTCAGCGGCATCACCCTGCAAGAAGGCAGGAGGGAGCAGGGGATGAGCAGCTGCTGGGAACCGGGGCGCAGACAAAAGCTGGTTGGGAGGCAGAGAGCCAGGCAGCCAGGGCAGCTCCCAACGCACACGGATCTGCTGGGCAGCAGGGAGGAGGAGAAGCCGGTGCCAGAGGAGGACGGGGATGCACGGGGGGAGGAAGAGCAAAGGTTTCCCAGCAGAAAACACTCCTGCTTTTTGGAAGCGAGCAGCCCGGTCCCAGCTCTGGGTGTGGAGGAGGCTTGGCTCGCACACCCATGTGCAAGAGGACACACACGTCCGCACGCCTTCCCGGTGCCTGTGCCGACACGGCCAGGGAGCAGCTTTCCCAGCCCGGGGAGGAGGAGGGCGGCGATGCCATCTCGGGGCCCTCCCTGCCCCTCCGGCCACTGGGACAACGCCGCACACCAACCCAGAGCCACACGCCTCCAGAGAGGTGAACACTCGCTCCAGAATTCCCAGCACGCCCTGCAGGCGCCACAGCAAAAACCCTGCAAAAAACCAAAACAAGACATAAAAACACCCCGAAAGTTCCCACCACAAGATCTGTTGGAAGCCCTGGAGCAGAGCAGGGCAGCAGAGCCCTGTGGCAGAGGGCATCTGAGCCCTGTCTGCACCCTGCACCCACTGCACAGGGGCTCAGGGAACACCCCAAACCCTGGAAAAGTCCCCCAAAGTAACTCCCAGGCCCTTCCAGATGAGCTGGACCCCACAGCGGGGCAGCCGGCTGGGGTACAGAGCTGTGTCCCCGCACAGCCGAGTCCCCAGCACCCGCGGGGAGCCAGGGCTGGGAGCTTTCCCAGAGCCCGGTCGCGCAGCCGCGATGTGGGATGGACATCGGCCGCTCAAGGCCGAGCTCTGCACTTCCCATGGTGGCTTAGGGAGCAGGAGAGCCAGGGGGCGGAGGGACCGCTGGCATCAAAACTCCTTTTCTGCCAGCGAACAAAGGGCTCGGTGTCTCGGCAGAGGGTTGTTATTCCAACGCCAACCGTGGGCTGCTTGGCAGCGGGAGAAATAGGAAAACGTTGGGGTAGCGGGAACTGGCTGCGCTTTGTCCGTGGCACGCGTGGGCGCTTCTGTTTGCTCGGGCCCATCGCGATGCCTGCGAGGGCTTTGACTTCTCCCTGTCCGAGCTGCCTGCTCACACCGATAGCTCCAGAGCCCTCGCTCCAATCCCAGCAAACAGCGATGAGGAACGCTGGGGGAACAGGCAAGGGGAGCGTGTGCCCCAAGCGCATCACCCGCAGGCTCAGGTGCTGGTAGAATCACAGAATCACAGAATCACCGGGTTGGAAGAGACCCACCGGATCATCGAGTCCAACCACTCCCACAAAACCCTAAACCATGTCCCTCAGGATCTTGTCCACTCGTAACTTAAACACCTCCAGGGAAGGCGAATCAACCACCTCCCTGGGCAGCATATTCCAGTGCCTAATGACCCTTTCCGTAAAAAACTTCCTCCTAATCTCTAGCCTAAAGCATATTCCAATGCCCAATGACCCTTTCAGTGAAAAACTTCCTCCTAATCTCTAGCCTAAATCTCCCCTGGCGGAGCTTGAGGCCATTCCCCCTTGTCCTGTCCCCTGACACCTGGGAGAAGAGGCCAGCTCCCTCCTCTCCACAACCTCCCTTCAGGTATTTGTAGGGAAGCTGTGCCCACGCTTTCCCTACCCTCAGCCCCTGCTGCGCCCCACGAAGCAGCCCAGGGCTTGTCCAGCCGCACTGCGCTGAGAACACGAGGGGAGTTGGAAGACCCACAACCCCCAGCTGCTCGGGACAGGGGGTGTTCAGGGCCCCGGCCTCGGAAAGCAGCTGGAGAGAAGGGAGCGGCCGCTTCTCCTGTTTTCCCCCCACAAGCAGAGGGCAGGCAGGCAACCTTGAGCCTTGATCTCATTAGCTGTCCCAAACTAAGCAGTGACAAACCTGATTAGCGGCCGTGTGGGAGGCGGGCAAGGGGGCAGCTGCCTGCTCCACCAGCCACCCCAGCACCCTGCTGGCAGAGCACGGGGGTCCAGCACCCCGAGAAGCCAGGGCTGGGGAGCACTTAGAGCTCCTTCCCTATGGCACCTGCCCAGGATTTGGATGTGTCCCTGCTTCTTCCACACTCCCAGATCAGACAGGGATTTACTTACAGCTGCATCATGCTCTGAGGTGATGCTTCAACCCAGCTCCCAGCTGGGCTGGCCTTGGTGTTCAGCAGCAGAGGAATTTTGGATTAAAAAGAGCCAAACCAAACGGGGGAAGGCAGAAGCCTGAAAACTCTGTTCCCTAGAGACCCGCTCTCCCGCAGAGAAACTTAATCCCCGTTAAAAAACTAATGAAATAATCCAGTTGCCAACATCTCTCCGCCTGCTTCGTTCCAGCACCAGCACAGCTCCAGGTCTGCTGCAACCCCCCAGCCTGACCCAAGCCCATCCAATACTCTTAGGAAGCCTCAGTTGGACCCTTCTGGAGCAAAAACTACCTCTGGCATTGTCAGACTGTGGTGCAAGAGCTGAAATCACTGGAGATCACAGAAACATGGAATGTTTGGGGTTGGAAGGGACCTCAGAGTCCATCCAGTGCCACCTGCCCTGGGCAGGGACACCTCCCACTGGCTCAGGGGCTCCAAGCCCCATCCAACCTGGCCTTGAACCCCTCCAGGGATGGGGCAGCCACAACTTCTTTGGGTAACTGGGATCAGGGCCTCCCCAGCCTTACAGAANTGGGCCAGATCCTCCCCACCCTCACAGGGGAGCATTTTTTCCTAAGATCTCATCTCGATCTCCCCTCTTTCACCTCATGGGGTGGCTGTGCTGGAGAAGCAGCACCCACTCCTCCCATAGAGCCACCAGCCACATCGTGCTCCCCATGCACAGGGTGACGGGAGAGCCGCGCGGCAAAGGAACCAACCCCCTCGGGGCCTCCGCCCGCAGCGGCCAGGGCAGATGGTGGCCCTGGATCTCTTATCGTTACCGGCCACCTTGGGCTGCGCCGGCGCGGGCTGCTCCTCGGGGAAGCCGTCCTAGGATGGGACGGAAGCAAACGGCGACGGTGGCACACAGGGACAAGGCAGGACGCTGCTCCAGCCTCCTGCTCTGATCCCCCCCGGCACATCACACCTGAAAATCCTCCTTCTTCCACAGCAGGAGCCCAGCGGAGCCAGGCACACGCACGGACCCACTCGCAGCCGTCTGGCCACGGGGAAAATCTGAGCCCGGTTCCCCTGGGGAAAACACGTGGCGACGCCAAGGTCAGATGAAGCCAGGAGATTAGCCGGCACGCACGGGAGAAGGACGAGGCTGGATTTTATCTGGCTGCCAAGCAAACAACAAACTCCTCAAAGTGAAACCTGCCATCCTTGTGCCACTGGTAAAATTAACCTGGCAATTAATTTGTAATCGGATGGGTTTCCTGATCCGAGCCCAAGGCTCTGGGGGAAACACGAGATGGAGACTGCGCGGAAAGGCCAGGTGACCCCGAACCCTCGGGGCAGCGGCTGCTGGGGTCCATCCCGGAGCAGCTCCCTTTGTCCCCATGCAGAGGGGGATCCAGAAGGGCCCCTTGGCCCCATCCCGGGCGGGCACGGGGTACAGGGATGATCTCCAAGACCCTTGTCCGGACCCAGCAGGGCTGACAGCGATGGATGCTGGCACCGCGCCGGGGTCAGGGGCCTGGACTTGCACACACGGGCATTTACATATGAAACGCTCCCAGCTCCAATATCCGCTGCTGCCTCCACCTCCCCGGGGAGATGAATAGAGATGAGGGGGGAGAGGGGACAAGAAATGTCTCCAGCAATAAAACCTTCTCTTCCTCTGGCATTGTCCAGCCTTGCTGTGCAGGGACAGGCTGGCTGGGGCTGCTTTCAGCGCCAGGGAGCACACTCAGCTCCCCTGCAAATGCCAAACGGCGAAGGCGAGGTGCCCAGCACCGGCGTCTCCATGCCAGCGGGCACGGCAGAGCTCACCACAACCCCTGCACCAGCCTTTGGATGCAGAGGGAAGAGCCCCAGCAGCACAGAAGGGGCAGCTGTGCCTGCTCAGATCTGTTTCACTCCTCCTGAGCATCCCCGGTCCTTTCTCACAATGAAATCTTCTCGTCTCCCTGCCTGCACCTCTTTCTGACCCAAAGCCACCACAGGCTGTGGTGAACGCAGCTGGTGACGGCCAGGGAGTCGGCATCGCTCAGGCTAGAGACAGCAAAACAGCCCCAAAAGTGCAGATTTGGCTTCCTGGGGTCTCACCACCCCTGGTTTTGTGCTCACAAGAGCAGAAAGTGCCACGAGCGCCAAGATGCAGCAGCCGGTGTTCCCCGCAGGGCTTTGGGTGGCACCTGGGGAGGGGAAGGCTGCCGGATCAGCCATCACCTTGTAAACATGGTTAGTAACATCACCACAGCTCCTCGACACCTCGTTTGTGCAGGCGGGATGGGAATAGGCCGCTCTGCAGTGGGAGAGGGGGCCGAAAGCCCCATGGGGCTGTGGGTGCTTTAGCAGCAGCCCTGGAGCAGAGGTGGTCACCAGCACCCACGCCCAGCGCCCAGCCCTGCTCCGGCTGCGGGACAAGCGCGGCTGCAGGACGGAGCCGGCCGCCTCCCCGGCACACGGCGACCGCCGGCTCCGCTTACATTGATTCCCAGTGCCAGCTGCAAGGAGGCTCAGGAAAAATTTATGATGGACAACGCGCCAGCGTAAGAGAGTGAATTCTATGACTCCCGGACTCGATAACTCAGGGCAGCTGTCAGGCACGGAGCTGTGGGATTAACCCTTCAGTCAGCCCCGGCACGGGAGGGTGGGGAGGCTGCCAGCGCGCCGGGTGACAACTCCCTTGGCTCCCTGCTAAATTAAACATGCAACCGATTCCCCTTTGTTAGACGGCGGGATCAGCTGGCGAGGCCTGGCGGTGCTGAGGCCGTGCTGCAGAAAGGGGCGAGTCAACGACAGCCTTGTGGGGCAGCCCGGCTGCCTTCCTTGGTGGATCCCAACACCAGTGTGAGGCCGAACGGGATTCCCAGGGTGAAAAGCTCCTCTGAGAGCAGGGAGGGAAAAGAGAAAGAAAGAAAGGGTGAAAAAGGCAAGAGAAGTATCCCATCCTGCTGCAGCCGGAGCACCAGGTAAACCGAGCTGCTCTGCTGCCGCCCAGGCTCGCTGCCCGCTGCCGCCGAACAACGGCTGCCGGCCTCCAGCCACCTGCCAGGGGCAGCCCAGCGCGATCGGGTGTCGCGGCTGCCTCTCCTGGGACAGCAGGAGAGGGCAGAGCATCGGGAAAGGGTTTTGGAAAGAAGGCGGGGGGGGAAAAGCACTGATCTCCAGGTGACACTGTGCCCCCACGGCCGGTGGGAACATCACAGGCAAACCCACCCTTGCCAGAGCAGCCCCTGGGAGCAGCAGCCGGCTCCATTCCCACCAGTGGGATTTTGAGCTCGATTTCTTTCCCAGTTGTTCTTTGCAGGGCAGCTTCCCTCCCTCCCCGTGTGCCTTGCAGGGATGGGTCAGCCACTGCCCCTTCTCTTTGTGCCCAAACGACAAAGGAGGGAAGCGAGGCAGAGCCCTGAGAGCACCACCCCTCGCGGCCACCTCCCTGGGAAGCCAACAGCTCCCTGGTGTCCTTGGGGGGTGTCGCTTCGCCTCCATCGCCAGCCGATGGCAGATGGTTGGGCTCTGCTGGAGCCCTGGGAGGAGGCGATGCCGGAGCGGCTCAGCCCCTCTCTCTGCTGCATCCACACAGGACGAGAAATACCTTTCAGGGTGCCCAGTCCGTCCAGGAACCTCTTGTACTTCTCCAGGTTCATTCTCCAGCCCAGACCACTCCGCTCCTCAGCTTGGTGGCATCGGGACGTCCGTCAGACCCTGTCGCAGTTGCACTGGCCCCACTGGCCTCGCCACCGGCGCCCTTTGACCACCGCGAGCCCAGCTGCGGCACAGCCCTCACGCTTCCTTATTTGATGAAGCGTTTTAAAGCCTCTGTGGCCGAGGCCACCCCTCCTTTTTGCAAATGAGCCCAGTGTCACCAGCAAGAGCCCCACACCACTGGGGCTCCAGCATCCCCCCCCCCCCCCTCTGCGCCAGAGGTCTCGGGGATTGAATGTCCCGGGGATATTTCCAGCAAGGAGCACGCTCGAGGGAGGAAAAAAACCAACAGGCTTTAAGACAGATGGGGAAATCACAGTTGGTTGCAGAGCACAGGGTCCCCATCCTTGTGGGAAAAGCCACCCTGGTGACTGACACCAGGTCACCAGCCTGCGAGGAGCCACCAGAAGATTTCCATAATTTGCTGGAAAAAAGGGCCAGGAGAGACCCCAGAGCAGGCAGGGGACGGGTCCCTCCTGCCTTTTGTCCCCTGCTCACCACACACTAACCCCACACTGGCCGCGAGGCACGTACAAAGCCAAAAAGGAGATTTGCTTGTTTTAAAGGAATTTTTGACAGCAGGAAGCGCCCCACCATGATCTGAGGGGATCCCATCATCTGCCCCACTCAGCGCTGCTCTTCAACAGCGCCGATATCCACCAGAGCTTCTGTCAAATCAAATAATAGATATTGTCAGCAGTGGTGCTGAAACACACTCGCTGTGGTGCTGGATCATGTTCTCCTAGTATCAACCCACTGCCTTTCAGGACAGATCCCAGTGGATTGAGTAAGACCCACTGAACGGCACAGGATCTGCTTGCTCGGCTCCGGCACAGCCAGCACCTCCGGGTCAAGGCATCGTGGCACAGCCACACAGCATCTGAGGGGAGAGAAACCAGCGCAGGGACGCGCTGCAGGAGTCACATCACCCTGGGAACCAGGGGCGGCAGCTCCACAACCCACGAGGGTGAGGAGATTCTCCTTGTCCAGCACAGGAACCCTCAGCTCCTCCATCATGTGCTGGGGGAACGGGGAACCCATGCCCAATGCAAGCAGCTTCCCTTGGCAGTGGCCCACGTTATCCATACAAATTAATTAACACCACTTTGCTCACCCAAGCAATCCCAGAGGGGCGCAGGGCCATGCTCTCCCACAGCCCCACGGGCAGACAGACTCCCTCTCCAGGACAGACGCACACCAGAGGTGTCGCTTTCTTGGGCGAGCACAGCAAACCCCACTGACCAGGTGCCGCTTGCACCCCTGACAGCTGCCTGCCTGCCTGGGAACTGGAGCCGAGATCCCTCTGGGAGCTCTGAGGGGGAAACGAGCAGGTGGCAAAGTGTCCCCCCAGCCCCCCAATCCCACCATTCCGCCTGGACCCACCACCAGGTGCAGGCAGAGTGGAGGTGGCACCCAGAGGTCCCTCTGCTATCAAAGGGAGCTGCCTGCGTCGTGGGGACATGTTGGTCTGCATCATCCAGACAAGCATCATTCCATCCCGGCAAGTGGGAGCCGATCTGAGTGGCCACACGGAACAGCCCAGCAGCCCTGGCCTCTGCGAGGGCTCCTAAGCACCCGGCGGGCAGCAGCCTCGCCTGCCACCCAGCATCACGGCAGCTCCCGCAGACGTCGCCCCGCAGACGTCGCCCTGCGCCCGCCGGCACAGCCGGGAGCAGAATGAAGTTGTTGCAAGAAGCCAAGTTGTCACCACTAAAAATAGCACAATGGAATTTTCCTCTAAAGAGACAAAAAAAAAAAAGGAAAAGCCCTTCTCCTTGCTGACAAAGGGGCTGTGGGAAGTAGGGGAGGAACAGCTCCGCAGAGGGAGCACGGGGACAGCATCCCTTCCCCTCCAGGAGCTGGCACGGAGAGCAGAGCCCAGCGCGGGGGAGCGGGCGGCACTGCCAGCATCCTCGGTTTATTTATCCCTATCCTCCCCTTCCCAGCAACGGGGAGAGATCAGGCAGTGTGAGGACGGCACCGGACAGGGCGAGCAAGCAGCTGCTCTGGAATGACGAAGGCAGGAGGGAGATGCAGCCCCAAACTCAGATCGCCCCAGCACCCCAGCTCTCCCCCTAAATCCACGTAGATTTGTACCCCCAGGCTGAGGAGGGAAACCCCACACCTGGGGGGTTCAGTGCCTCCCTCCTATTGTACCATAGAGGTGCGGGAAGGCAGCCTGATCCCCACCAGGCCCCTCAAGCCCCACAGGGGTGGGGAGCAGGGCACATTCTCCCTCCCATCTCAAGGGGAAGCAGGTCTGATGCCTCCAGACCCCATCCACGACCACCCTGGCTCCCCCTTGGGCCCCATCCACGAGCACCCCAGCTCCCTCTCTCCACCAGGAACGCCAGGAATTCCCAGAGCAGGGAGGATCGCTCCAGCTGGCCCCGTCAGCGCAATGGGGCTGGGGGAGAGCTGGGGGGGAGCCCCCCAGCTCCCAGCCAGCCCAGGAATCCCAGCATCAACCAGCCCAGCAACTGCCCTCCGCAGCAAGAACGAGAAGCATCCCAAACAGCCGCAGAGGATGAAATATCTCCACGTGCAGCGTCTGGAGCCGCCTGCCATTAACCCTCCTGTGCCAGCGATGTCCCCTCGCCCCGCAGCTCTGCCCCATGGTGGCGGCCACTCCCCAGTGAACACACGAGTCAGGGGGTGGCAAGTGACCACGTTAACCTTCCCCATCACCACCAGGGCTGGGGCTGCTCACCCCAAGCTGAGGATGCCAGCAGAGCCAGGGCATGGATGTGGGACCCATGGCAGCCAACCTGGGCTGTGGGACGCATTTATTTGAAGAGAGTCTGACCGGCGCTGCCAGGAAAGCCCCAGGTGGGGACACGGTGACGGCCACGGCCACACCAGCATCACTCGCAGCCATTTGCTATCAACTGCGCAGTGCCCCAACCAGGGGGGTGCTACAGGGGCTGTTAATTCATGTTAATAAGCCAGTCCATGTTAATGAGCTGGCCAGGTAGCCACTGGCAGCATGTGCAGCGCGGGGTCAAGAGGACAGGAGACAGCTTGGCCTCGCTCTGCACGGAAAGGAGTCGCTCCTAAGGATAGTTTTACCAGGACGGCTCTTGTAGCAAAACTGCCCAAGGTCAAGGTGAATCTCACTGCCGGGAAGCCTTGTGTACAGTTTCCTGCAGGGAAAAATAAGCTGCTGGCAAAAGCACTTCTGAGAAGCCACCACAGACCCGAAGAGCGATGAATAAGCACCAGGACAGAAGTCACAGCCTCATCTGACACAGCCAGGAGCGAGCACAGATGTCCCACTGGGACCAGAGCAGAGGTGCAGCTCCACGGCCACACAGGGAGGCAGCGAGGGCAGAGCAAGGGCTGGGGGGCAGGATGGGAAGAGCCGGCTCTGGCCTCAACCGTGCCGGGACGCTGCCCTTGAGCAGGGACAGGGGTCCCAGTGGAGCTTGATGTGGCTGAGAGCAGAGGCTGGGAGAGGAGACCCAAACACAGCACCCACCACAGACAGGAGGCTGGAAAAGTTTTCCAGGCATCTGTAAAAACCACTCAGTCAGAGCAGAGGAGGGCAGGGAGAGCAGGCAGGCATCAAAGGCACATGGGCACAGCGCTGGCCCCGCGGAAACGGGGTCCAGCAGGAAATGAAAAATGTAAATGCAGCATGTTATGAACAGGGAAACAACAGCAAACGTGGAACTCACTGGCCCGGATCACCAATGACCAGGAGCGGCAGGGGGGCACCCCTGGCACTGCACGACTGCAGCAGCACTGACCCTGCACCAACCCCAGATGCTCGTGCTGCACACGGCCTCACCGGCACCGGTGGATCCAGGCTCCCACCGGCACTATCGGTGACAGGGATCCTGGCCCTTCCTGTTGGGATCACCATCCCGCTTCTTGCCCAAAATCTCCCACACCATCTTGCCAACAGCCCTCCCCCCCTCCCCCTTTCCAGGAATCACTGGCCTTATCTGACCCGAAAGGCACGGCACACGTCTCTGATCACATCCAAGGACTCATTTTGCCATGTTCGCAGCCAAACATCAGATCTGATCACCCATCTCCTCCTTGGGAAGCTGACGCTGGAGGATCCCCCTCCCTGGCCCCCAAGCTGGGTAAGATCCATCCAGACGCACAGAATCCTACGACACGAGCTTAGAAATGAAACTTCCAAGCTCATTAACACAAGCATCCTCTGTGCTTTGCAAAGGCTGAAGTGCAGAGGACCAACTTGGCCACTTCCCTCTCCAAGCTGGAGCCTGTTCGAATCCCCCCAGACCCCGGGAATGGGCCCAGCCCCACCAGACAACAACGCTGGGATGTCAAACGCGGAGAACCTGGTAGGGCTGGAGAAAGAGTGTCTGGAAGGAGAAGGGGGAGCTCAAGGTCAGCATTCAGCAAGGATGCTGCAAGCCACTTGGGACACAGGACAGGGACGCACAGGCAGGGGACCATGCTGCCAGCAGCAGGGAAAAGCTGCTCTCCTGCTCCTGCTGGAGAGCCCAGCACTTCGCCTCCACCCCTGCCCTCCCACCACCACCCAGCAGCGGCTCTGCTGGTTCCCACCCCACCCACAGATTCCGATGGGATTGGAAAGGTGCGAGCAACCCGCCAGGGTGCGGAGAGGAGCCGGTTTGTAGGCGCTGCCCAGGGCCCTGTGAGGGCTGCCTCTGCCTCACAGTGCCAGGCAGGGGTCACGCTACAGCGACAGCCACCACCAGCCCCAGAAATGGGGGCTCCCACCCCAGCCCCGCTCCCAGCAGCTGCCGGTCCCATCCCAGGTGTGCCCTCACCCCCACAGCCTCTCCCTGCGGGCAGCGATTGCCTCATCCACCCTGGAAAACTCAGCTGGCGTTGCCAGGATGCATCCACAGCACCGAGATCTGAGGGAGCAACGCCCTGGGAACGGCCGAGCGGCAGCGAGGAGCTTGGAAGGGCTGGATTTGAGGTCAGGGAGCAGGGTCCCACCTCAGTGGGGACAAGCCCGAGGAAATGCCAATCCCCGTGGTCCCCGTGGCCCTTGGGATGAGCAGAGCCGGCACCAGGCAGCCCTGCCCACGCTCCCTGTCAGGGGCGCACACAGCAGGAGCTGCCCAGGGAAACCATCCCCGGAGAATATCAATGAGAATCATTTGTGCTCCTTCCCGGAGCAGTGATGGATTCAAACCGACACTGCCCCGGTCACCCTCCTCAAACCAGAGCCACCGCGACGCCAAAGGCTGCGCAGTCACAAATCCCACCCTGCACGGCGATCCTGCTGCCCAGCAACCACACGAATCGGCTGCCCACATCTCAATCCCGGGTGGGATCCAAGTACCCCCCCAAAATCTTCCTTCCAGCCAAGTAGAGCCCCAGCAGGAGCCGCACAGCTTCCCAGGGCTGCGTGGAGCATCCCCCTGCCGCCCCACACCTCTCGCAGCTGGTGATGACCCTTTGTCCAGTGCAGGAACCAGCTCGGCCACAGCTCCCAGGCTGAGCCCACAGCCCCAGGAAGGACTCCAGCCCCTCTGTGCAGGAGAGATGAGGCAAAAAATGGGTTTATCAGGGTCCTTCCTCCTCCTGCTCGTCCTCGCCATGCTGGAGACTCCAGTAGCCCTGGCACTGATGAACAGCCCCCATACCCACTTCGAGCCTCTCCCTGCAGCGAGACAGGACAAACTGGAACCTGATGTCCCCTGCTGCTTCCACAGCCCAGATTTATCCGTTTTAGTCGCATATAAAGGAACTTATCACCACAATATTCAAACAACTGCGTTAAGGCACTTGAAATTTAAATAAAACCTCTTTTTCCACTTCCCTCTGGGAGGTTTTGTGCCACTGGCATCAGCCTCGGTATGTCCAGAGCAGTCTAAACGCAGCTGACAGGACCGAGACGAGCCTGGGAAGGAGGTTGGCCAGGACCCAGCAGACGGAGGTCAGAGACTCCAGTCTCGCCCTGAAGCGTGAGCCGGGGAGGAAAAGGCTCTGATGGGAATGTGTGCAGGCAGTGCTGAAGGAGCAAGAGAGCAGTGCGAGCCCTTTCGAAAGGCTCAGCTCGGTGAGCTGCCTGCTGAAACAAGATCAAAGCTTTCCGGCCCTCGCTGCCGGCACGTCACCAGCCACCAGCAGGAGCTGCTCCACGTCCCAGCACCCATGCCAGGGAGGCACTGTGGATACAGCACCTGGCATGGGCACCCACCACCCAGCGGCTTTTCTCTCTGGTCCAGGAGCACACGGGAGTCAGGAGCAGCAGCCCCGGGACCTGCACGCAGGGCTGAGCTGCGGTCCCGGTTCATTCAAAGGGCACCAGAATGACAGTGACGATGGCAATTGCCTCCACCAGTGCTGTGCCTGGGGATGTCGGCAGGATTGGCACGGGGACAGGCGCCTCTCGGCGAGGCGAGCCCAGCCCGGGAGGCACCGCGGGTACTGGGGATGGCGATGACTCCACCGCGAAGGCAGCAGAGAGCTGCCTGGGTGAGGCGGGGTGGATCCTCGCACCTGAAACACCACCAACTCCGTTTCCCTGTTGGCCAAAACAAACACAAACAAGACAGCACCTTGCACCACACGCTCAGCTCCACCCCGGACACCCGGGACCACAGGCTGCCCAAGACTCCCAACACCTTCTTGCCCCCCTCGGCCTCCAGTTCCCTCCCCTGAAACAGGCGCCAGCAACTCCCACGTCCACCCCAAAGAGTCAGGGTTAGCTGTCCTGATGATGGAAAGGCCGATGGCTCCCAGCCCAGCTTCCCCACGCCAGTGACGCCCTGTTCCGACGGCAGTGCCCGGCCACCCCTCCTCCCAGGCGATGAAGAGGAAGAAGAGCTTCCTCTCCCCCTGTGAGGAGTCACCACCACGCTGCTGGTCCCGTCAGTGCTCCTGCAGACCACAGAACCCTCGTGCTGCCCGCTCAGCACCACCAGAATCAACATTTATTCCTGCAGGATGAAATGTTGGCATCTGTGGCACTGTCTGTGGAGGCAGCGCTCACTGTCAGGCCGGCACAGCCGCTCGGCTGCAGCGACCGGGCACCACAGAGAGGGCCCGAGACCCCAGCACTGGGAACCAGACACTGCTGGTTGTGCTTCTCACAGCAGAGCAGAAGAAAAGGTGCAAAAAAGGAGTTTCTTCACAGACGGACAAGGCCAGGACTGCTGCGCACAACCAGGAAGGCTCCAGTTGCACAAAGAGGGGTCCAGCACACCCCAGTTTGGGTCCCACACCTGCCCACCCCAGTCTCTCCTCTGGTGCTGGAAGGTTGTCCCCTCAGCACTGACCCAGGCTGGGCAGACAAGGTGACAGGCTACCCTGTGCCGCCCCAGTTCAAACACACCAGAGCACGTGCCGGGCACCACAGGCTGGCGGAGACAGCACCAGGGGCGGGGAAAGGCCCCGTGGACACCACAGCTCCTGCTTCCATGCCTGAAAGGAGTTAATCATCAAAAAGAAAGGATTTCACCGGATCGATGAGTTAATGTTTACAGCGTTCTGCACAGGGAAAGCGTGACCTGCACTGCACGGAGCCCGGCAGTGCTGCCAGCACCCTTGTGCTGCCGGGCTCCCGGGGGCTGCAGCAGAGCCCACACCGGGTCCTGCTTTCCAAGGAGACAGCGTCAGCACCCCCAAAACACGATGTGGGGACAGACCATGGGAATGGGGAGCAGCCCTCAGTGCTGAGCCCCAGTGAGGGCCTGCAGGACGACAGAGCAGGGCTTCCCATCCTGCCCAGACCCCTCCGACCCACAGAGGCATCCAGAGGGGTCCCCAAAAGCTCCACCGTCACCTCTGGCACTGTTGTCATCATTCCCACAACACCTGCAGCAGCGGCGCTGCGTGTCCTGGCATGTGCCGCGGCAGCACCGCGATCCAGCGATGAGGCAAGAGGGGCTGGAAGCCGCCCCACACCAGGCGTTCCAGGAAACTGGTCCCCTAGCTTTCAGAGCGGCCAGACTGGTGAAGGTGCCGGTGCTGGAGATGTTCCAGCTGCAGGTGCCGCGCTCTGTGCCCCCCCCGAAGATGCCACCAGCAGCTCTGCCCTGCTCCAAGCACTGCGAGGCAACATCAGAGCCCCATCCCCTTGCTCAACCATCCCCCCAGGACCAGGGTGAGGCATCGCACAGCAACCAGCGCCAGGTGCCCCCGCAGCGCCCACACCAGCTCGCGGTGCTGATGCAAACCTTGCCCAGCACGCCTGGGCGCGGGCGCATCCCGGCACAGCTCCGCAGCGCTGCGGCACACCTCCCCGGCACCCCGCAGCTCTCCTCTGCCTGAGGTGGGTGGCTTCAGAAAGCAAGAAATCACGGGGATCTGCCAGCAGGTTAACCCCTGCTCGCTGGAGAAAGGCAGGATTCACCGCTCGCCGCGCCAGCTCCACGAGCATCCCTGGGCCGTCAGCCTGCCTCCCTCCAGACCTGCCCCGGCTTGCTCGATGGCGGAGGCCCCGCTGCTCAGATTGGGGTTTTTAGGCTATTTTCTATCAGAAACAGCACAGAGCTGTGCATCAGAGAGGCTGGGAGTCAGTCACAGCCTCCCCACGGCTCCTGGCTTCAGCAGCACCAAGCGTCCTCCTTGTCCTCCAACAGTGTGAGCCGGTGCCAGCAGCACCGGGGCCCGGACACAGCAGGTATGGGGTGGCCACGAGCTGGACACTGGCCCCATGAGCCAGACACTGGCCCCACGAGCCGGACACTGGCCCCACGAGCCGGACACTGGCCCCAGCAGTCGTATTTTGGTGAAAACTCTTCAGTTTTGCAGGATTAAGAGGGGGAGGGGATGAAAACTTGTTCTGGAGAGGAAAACCAGAGGCACTGAAAGGAGCTGCAATGGGAGAAAGCTGGGAAGAGACAAGACTTCCACCAGCTCAGATCCCAGCAACCCGAACTGGAGGCTCCCACCTGGATGGGACATTCCAGGAGCAGCTGGGAGCTGGGAAGGGGTCGAAGGTGAAGGAAAGCTTTCCCACAGAATAAACACTCGCTTCCCTGCGCCAAACACTGCAAATGAGATCAAACACCACCCAGCAGAGCATTTCCAAGCGACTCCCAGCTTCCCACCATAAGGCAGTGCAGGAACCAGGCGTGACCCAGCCCGAGCAGCACCCCCTTCCCGGGGAACCCCGACACTCAGCGACGGCACCGACAGCTGAGCCGGAGCACGGGGCGAGGGCCCAGCCCAGCCGGTGGAGCCCCGGCAGCACCAGCACGCACCAACCCTGTAATTTCATTTTCTTTTTTGGAACAAAGCAAAACGGAGGCAACGCCAGCTCTACCCCTGCCAGCGCTGGCACCCGCCGCACCGCTTCCTCGCGTCTCCGCGCTGAACCCAGCTACATCGAAGAGGCTTTTTATTAATAAAAGTTGGTCGAGTACTTGGATGAGCCCATGTCACGTTACCCAGCACCTTTCTGAGGTGCCTGAAGATGTTTTTATTCCCCGAAAGCAGAGTGAGGTCGCGTGATTCTCCCACCTCGGGTAGGTCCGACTGGCACCCCCAGAATCGGGGAGCCAGGGAATCCATTATTCCCCTTTCTCCACAGGCAGAAAGGAAAAGGAAGCGGGCGCTTGTCCCCCGGACTCTGCCATCCGCTTTTTAAAGAGACTTGGCTGCTAAACTTACAAAACGGAGCGCGGGGAGCCCAGTGGGGGCTGGAATCTGGGCTCCAAGACAACTCGAGCTCTGCAGCAAGGAGAAGCAACAACAATAATAATAATGGAAGCGCACGCCACTCCGGAGGGGAGCCACTGGCATCAAAACTGCACACTCACTGCCGGCACCGACACCGGTACGGCCAGCGGCATCAGCCTTCACCTGCCTGGTGACGGCACGGGAGAGGGAGCACAGCCCCACGGGGACAGGCAGAGCAGGGATGGGGACAAGGATGATGGATGATGTTGTGCTCAGCGCAGCGAGGCTGGGTGCTGGGATGGCAGCGCCACAGGGACACCGGGGCCCCGGGCACCCCGTGATGGGACACAGGGACCCCAGGATCTCCATGCAGGGGTCACAGGGCCCCTGGGCACCCCACAAGGGGACACAAGGACCCCGGGACACAGGGACCCCAGGATCTCCGTGCAGGGGTCACAGGGCCCCTGGGTACCCCACGAGGGGACACAAGGACCCCAGGATTTCCATGCAGGGGACACAGGGCCCCTGGGCACCCCACGAGGGGACACAAGGACCCCAGGATTTCCATGCAGGGGACACAGGGCCCCTGGGCACCCCACGAGGGGACACAAGGACCCCAGGATTTCCATGCAGGGGACACAGGGCCCCTGGGCACCCCACGAGGGGACACAAGGACCCCAGGATTTCCATGCAGGGGACACAGGGCCCCTGGGCACCCCACGAGGGGACACAAGGACCCCAGGATTTCCATGCAGGGGACACAGGGCCCCTGGGCACCCCACGAGGGGACACAAGGACCCCAGGATTTCCATGCAGGGGACACAGGGCCCCTGGGCACCCCACGAGGGGACACAAGGACCCCAGGATTTCCATGCAGGGGACACAGGGCCCCTGGGCACCCCACGAGGGGACACAGGGACCCCAGGATCTCCATGCAGGGGACACAGGGCCCCTGGGCACCCCACAAGGGGACACAGGGACCCCAGGATCTCCATGCAGGGGACACCAGGGCCACTCCCCCTTGGGCAGTGCAGACAGAGGGACACTCACCCCTCTGGACGCCCACGCAGGGGTCACCGGGGAGGCTCGGACACCCAGCACCCCACCATGGGACCCTCACCCCTGGGGACCCCCACGCAGAGACCTTCATCCTCCAGGGCCGCCTTGTAGGGGACACCAGGGACAGTTCCCCGCTCCCCCACGCACAAACCCTCGCCCCTCGGGACCCCTCGCAGGGACCCTCATCCTCCAGGACACCAGGGACCGTCAGAGCCCTCGGGGCCCCTCACCGCTCGAGATCCCCAGGCTGGGACCCCCAGGCAGGGGACACCGGGGACACTCCAAGCGCTGGTCCCCCACGCCGGGTCGCTCATCCCGCGGGGCCCCCCGGAGCGGCGGTGCCGGTACCTTTGTATCGCTCCAGCACGTCCTCGTAGGCCTGCACGAACTCCTTCTCCTGGCTGCGGGTGGCGGGCAGCAGCCCGGGCACGTACCCGGCCATGGCGGCCTTTGTGCCCCCGGCTCCTCCGCCTCCCGGCGCGGCGACCAGGGCCGCTCTGCGCCCGCTCCGCTTCCGCCGCGCCCGCCGGGGCCGCCCAAGGGACCGCCCACCGGGACCGCCCACCGGAACCGCCCACCCGGACCGCCTACAGGAGCCGCCCACCGGATACGCCCACCGGAGCCGCCCACACATCGGGACCGCCCCCCGGATCCACCCACTGGGACCTCCCCCGGATCCACCCCCGGGGCCGCCTACCGGGTCCGCCCACAAACCGGAGCCACCGCCCACCGGGGCCGCCTCCGGGCACTGCCCACCGGGGCCGCCCACCAGGGCCGCCCACAACACCGAGACCGCCTGCCGGGGCCGCCCACAACACCGGGACCGCCGCCCGGCAGCGCCCACCGGGGCCGCTCGGTACCGGCACCGCCGAGGCCACGCCCACCGCCGCCCGATCCGTCAAATAAAACCACGCCCACCCGCTTGAGCCACGCCCACCAGCGGCGCGGGCCGCCGAACTTCAAAGGCCCCGCCCACCGCCGACACAGACCGCCGGCGCCACGCCCACAAAACACAGGCCACGCCCATCGCGTCTGGTCACGCCCAGTGTCACCCCCCGCCCGCCTCGGGCCCCGCCCCTGTCCCTGCTCCGCCCCGGGTCTCGCCCCGGCCCCGCCGCGCCCCCTGGCGGCCGCACCGAGCAGGGCAGCGCGGGGCCGGCCCAGTAAAACCAAAGCCAGCGGGAATGGCCCGCTCTGGCTTTGCAAATCCTGAAGAACCACGGAAATGACTGGAAGGGACCTCAGAGCCCACCCAGTGCCACCCTTGCCATGGGCAGGGACATCTCCCACTGGATCAACCTGGCCTTGAACCCCTCCAGGGATGGGGCAGCCACCCCTGCTCTGGGCAGCCTGGGCCAGGGCCTCCCCACCCTCACAGCAAAACATTTCTGCCTAAGATCTCATTTCCATCTCCCCTCTTTCAGCTGAAAAGTGTTCCCTTTGCCCGCTCCCTGCCCTCCCTGATCNGCCTCCCCTGGACTCCAGAGCTCCTTTATTCCAGGCTGAATTTGGCAGGGATTTCTCCTGGGATGCATTCTCAGCATGGGGCGGGGGCTCAGGGCCCCTCCACACCCTCCAGGTCTGGCTCTGTCCTTGCTGCCGCAGCTCAGGTCCTGCAGCCTCTGCCGGGATGGGAAAGGGGCGCAGGGAGAGCCAGAGCCCTCGGCATCGCTCGTGGGGCAAACAGGGAGCGCCTGGCATCACCCAGGGGGTCTGGGGTCCCCACCAAAAGGCACAGGGGCAAACCCCACAGGGCATGGGGTGCAGACCAAACCTGCCTGGCACCCCCATACCCTCCACAAACCCCACGCAGCCCCCAGCCCAGCCCTCCCGGTGGCTCTGGGTGCAGCGGAGAGGAGCCTCCTGCAGGAACAGCCGATTTGGGGTCATGCAGGCAGGGGACACCCCAGGGACCCCCTCGCCATGACCCATGGCCGAATCCATCCCCCCCGGGCAGCCCTACCCCCCCCTCCCCACCAGGGCAAGTCCCAGCCCCTTTTGGCCACCACAAGATGTTGCTTTTTCACCCTGGCTGCTGTTCCCATGGCAACCGGAGGGCCAGGCTCCACCAGCTGGGTAACCATGGCAACGAGAAAAGCCCCATCCCACTCAGCCCAGACATGGGGTGTCTCCCCGCCATCACCCAGGGACCCCCAGACCCGGGTTGAGCTGCACCCCACACCCCTCTGGGGATGGCGAGGGGCCACCAGCATCATCTTCATCCTCCTCCTCCTCCTGCCGGGGGGGTTACACAAACCACCCCCCTCGCCTCAGCGTCGCAGGCAGCTCCCCTTCACCATGGAGCCTTAATTAGGAGAAGTAATTACAGCTGCAGGGAGCGCAGGGCTGCACCCTGGCCATGACCCCGTGCGAGGAAGGCCAGGATGCAGGCGCCAGCGGCCTCGTGGCGGCTCCTTTGTGCCTGGCGGTGCCCGGGCAGCATCCGCAGGCAGCAAAGACACCGGGAACGATGCTGCCCTGTCCACAAAGCCGCCCCACATGGAGCCTTGGGAGCTGCCTGAGCTCACAGCGTCCGTCTGACCCCAAATCGCATTCCCAGGGAAAGGGGAATCCGCGCCGGGCAGCTGGCACCGAGCGATTCCTCCTAGGGCACTGGGAGAGCCACTCGAAGCCGCCCCGGCACCACGAGCGGCTCCCAAGCCAGCGGAGAACAAGGGGGTTTGTTCCCGTGTCCCCGGGAGGCGGCACGGCCGCTGGCAGAGGCCAAGATGCCGCTCCTGAGGGACAAAGAGCTCCCAGGAGCCTTTTCCAGCAGGCGAGCGAAGCCTTGGAAACCCCCACGACGCCTCCCCCACCGCCCCTGGCTCCCCCTCGCCCCCCAGGACCCGAGCAGGACGCGACCCCTGGCAGCACCGAGAGCAAAGAGGTTTGGGATGAAAGAGCCTTTTCTTCCAAAAGCCGCCACCACCCCTCGGCCTGTGCCAGGCGGCTGGAGCGAGAGGCAGCCAGCGGGGCCAAGGGGCAGGCTGAGCCCCGCATCCCGCTCTCCCTCTGCTTCCAGGGAGACACGGGCGAAGCAGGGAACGGCTCCAGGGGTGCCAGAGCACCCAGCCTGGCACTGGGGGTACCGGAGGGGCAGGCACAGGCAGCTTGGGGGGCAGAGCAGGGGTCTCAGCCCCCCGCCCTGCGCCACCGGCACCTCCAGCACGGTCCCCACTGCTGCATCCCCCTCCCTTGGCTCTGATGGCCACGAGGGATGCAGAGGCTATCGGACCCCGGATCCATGAATGTCCCCAAAGCCACTGAGGTGCTATTGCTCCTCTGCCACGTGTGTGAGGCCCACGGCCGGGCACAGGACGGCTTCTCCAGCCCCACACGATGCCCACGCTCCAGCCCGGCCACCAGGCTGGCTCCCCGGTGCCCTCCCCAGGGGTCCCGTGGGGCTGAGCCTGTCCCTCTCCCCACCGAGAGGTGCCACATCCCATCGCCATTCCCAGTCCCTGATCCCTGCGGTGGGGACAGGCAGTGGGGCGGCCGGCGCGCTGCAGACGGCCCCGCTGAATAATGCAAGGATGGAATCAATATTTCAGCTCATTTTCAAACCCGGTGACACAAAACTGTCTCCAAACTCTTTCTTCCTGGCTCAGCACGGCTGAGCTGCACCTCACAAGTTATTTTTAATGGGGAATCTGCATGAGAGCGGCTTTTGTGACATCCCCGCGCCTTTAATCACAGGCTGGATCCAGCCAGGTGACGACAAGCGCTCGGCGTCCCGGGCAGGTGAGGAGAAACGCAGCTGGGATGTGGTTGTGCCTCGGCTGTGTCTGGGGTGTGGGAGGGTGCTCAGCACCCAGCAGGATGGGGTTTCGGAGCAGAATGTGTCCCTGCGTGGTGATGGGTACGGTGGGGCCCTGGCCACCTCCCAGCCTCGGCAGTGCCGGCGTTGGCGGCCGCGCCCTGTGCGTTTGCCTCCCCCAGCCCCAGACAGACACTTTTGAAAACCGTCATTTGAATCAACTGGTTCTTCCTGCCCGGAGATGCCCGCGAGCCAGGACGGCACAACCCGCCCGAGCGGGATCCCGGCACGGCTGAGGCTGCGCACGCCGCACGGTGCCCGCGCAGGGCAGGCCGGGGGGGCAGGCAGCCAGCAGCCCCCTGGCCGGGATCCCCCACGTCCCCAGTGCTCCCAGTCCGAGTCCCCGCAGGGTGGCCGCCCGCTGCTGGCCTGGGTTTGCTGCCTGGCAGGGGGTGCAGGGCAGGGCGGGCGTCTCGAGCACTCACCACCCTCCTGCAGCCTCTGCCAGCGGGATGAAAGCCGGGCCCCGGGGCTCCCTTGGGGCAGCAGCCGGGAACAGCCCAGCCAGGGCTCTGTGGGGGCTCCAGCACGGCCCCAGATCCCTGTTTGCTCTGCTGAGAGCAGATCAAAGGCCCCTGGGGTGCGGGGAGAAGAGGCCAGACCCCAGTGGCCGCAGATCAAAGTCCCCACCGGCCATTTGTCCCGGGAGAAGAAGCAAATCCCGGCCCTGGTACCGGGGGCCACCACCTTGAAACTGCCCCATCCTCCTCCCCGGCAGCCCTGGTGTGGGGTCCCCACCAGCCCCACCATCCAGCGCTTGGAGAAGGAGCCATTAGCCACTGCAGGGCCATCCCTGCCTTTGTCTCTCGTTCTTGTCCCTTCCCAGGGTGTGACAGCGGCCGGTGGCACCGCTGTGGGCAAGGGGCGCACGGGACAGTGACCCTGAGTGTCCCCAGGACCACAGCGGTGGCCACGGAGAAGGAGCAGCCCTGGCCCTGTCAGCCCCACAGGAGCCACAAACCTCCCTGGGCAAATTCCTCCCCGGAGCCTGGCCAAGGACACGGTTCCACCAAGGAGACATTTAGTCCTTAATTAGACATTTTAATGTCACCCAACCCAAGCGTTGGAGGCGCTCAGTCATCCCTTAACCCCAGCGTGCGGAGGGGACAAACAGCCCGCAGCCAGCCCTGCCCGAGCAGGACAAACCGTCACAGAGCCGAACCGCCACCCTCGGCCGCCAAAGGCCACAACCATCCCTCCCCATCCCATCCATCCATCCATCCCAACCATCCATCCATCCATCCATCCATCCATCCCATCCATCCCATCCATCCATTCCATCCTCAGCTCCCTGGGGAGCACCAGGGGACAGGGACAGCCCCAAGACCACAGCAGCCACCATGAGGGATGCCCATGTCCCCATCTTGGACGTCCCCCACTGCCCCGCAGGCGCTGCCTTACCTGCCACCCTGACGACAGCCCTCTCGGCCGGGTCCAGCACCGAGTCCTGGCTCTTCCTCTTCCTCTGCTCGTGGAGGGGTAAATTCCAGGGCAAAGTGTCCCCAGGGGGGCACGGGGAGAGGCTGCCCGAGCGCTCGCTGCGGTAGGAGCGCTCGCTCCGGCACGACCGCTCGCTCCGGCACGAGCGCTCGCTGAGGGTCTCCTCGTCGGAGGACGACATGGCCCAGGGTGCGGGCAGCAGGGCGGGCAGGACGTCCCCGCGGGCAGTCGCCTGCAGAAGGAGCAAACGGCACGTCACACCGGGCCCCTGGACAAGGCTCCAGGGGACGCCAGGGGTGATGGAGAAGGGACCACACCACCTCTGCCCCCCTCCAAGGACCTCTTNTAGGAGCGCTCGCTCCGGCACGACCGCTCGCTCCGGCACGAGCGCTCGCTGAGGGTCTCCTCGTCGGAGGACGACATGGCCCAGGGCGCGGGCAGCAGGGCGGGCAGGACGTCCCCGCGGGCAGTCGCCTGCAGAAGGAGCAAATGGCACGTCACACCGGGCTGGGGGTGATGGAGAAGGGACCACGCCACCTCTGCCCCTGCACCCAAGTACCTCTCGGGCAGGAGAATCAGCCCCTCCTGGAGCTCCTGAGCGCTGCCTCAGTTTCCCCCTGGCTGCTCTGGTGACCAGGGCCCCCGGGGACAGCGGCACAGCCGCCCCTCTGCCACAGCAACGCTCCCGCGGGCATCGCTGCCACCCGCTCACTCCCATGAAGCAAAGTCCAACCTTTTGGGTTCGATTTCTTTGTGCTCGATACAAGCAGAAGCCATCAGATCGGCTCTGCCCTTTGTACCTGTGGTTTTTTCCCCCATCTCAGAGTGGGAACAGCTCTAAAAATCCCATTAACGATGGAAGGGGGGAATGGCCGGGCTGTGGCGGGGAGCGAGCTGTGCCGCGTACTCACGCTGGGCAAATAAGCACCTTGCGTGATCCATATTTAAACCCGTTCCCATTGTGTCCTCTAGCTCGGCCAGGAAAAATGCCCATGGAATGACTGAGACTCCTACAAGCGATGCGCCGCGGAGAAGGAGACGCCTCCATCGCCAGCAGCCTTGCCTTCTTATCACCATTTAAATCAGCGAAACGGGAACAAAGAGACCCAAAAAAATACTGGAGGAAAGGGGGGAAGGATTCCATGAGTCATTCGCCCCCCATGGAAAAGCTGCAAAAAAAACGAACCGCGGCCCAAAACCCGCGTCCCCCACCCCAACCCCGCAGCCCCGGTGCCCGCGCCCTGGCTTGGGGGGCTGGATGCTCGGGGGAGCCTGGGCTGGGGGTGCGGCTCGGAGAGGGGGTGCAGGGGGCACAGGGGGTGCAGGGGGCGCAGAGGGTGTGGGGATGGAGCTTGGAGAGGGGGTGCAGGGGCTGCAGGGGTTGCAGAGGCAGCAGGGATGGAGCCCAGAGAGGGGGTGCAGGGCGTGTGGGAGGGGGCAGGGGGTGCAGGGGGTGCAGAAGC
>WAAB01016742.1:0-26179 GCA_013389865.1 Piaya cayana | reverse complement strand
AGCTAAAAATTGCTCCAAAGCTTAGTAAATCTTCATGTTTGCTTTAAAAAGAGCACTTTCTTCCTCCATGGCACGAGTTAAACATGTCTAATGCAGTAATAAAGTATGGAATGAGATAATCTTTAAGGTCCCTTCCAACCCAAACTCTTCTATGATTTTAGGATTTTAATAATACAGAACAAACTATAATCATAGAATCATAGAATCACCAGGTTGGAAGAGACCCACCAGATCATCGAGTCCAACCATTCCTATCAAACACTAAACCATGTCCCTCAGCACCTCATCTACCCGTGCCTTAAATACCTCCAGGGAAGGGGAATCAACCCCCTCCCTGGGCAGCCTATTCCAATGCCCAATGACCCTTTCCATTAAAAACTTCCTCCTAATGTCTAGCCTAAATTACCCAGCTCTTCCTTCAGTTTATCTCAAAGTATTTTACAAAGAAGAGGAAAAACAGGAGTAAAGGATGGAAATAATTTTTACTAAAATCACTTAAAAATAGCAATAATCAATCAGGAACAGTTCCATCATTAGTGCCACTTTTTGAAAGCTGTAATTTTTTCTTTACCCAAGATGCATCCAGCACAAGCTAGTTTAAAAAAAAAAAGTGATAAATAGTTATTTCAGTATTGGAAGATTAACATCAATATAAATATAGCGTATTGGAGACACCAGAAATTGGAATAATTTTTTGAAAATGATCAAGAATCATGTGCATACTGAAAATAAATAGTAACTCTGGATATTGGAGTCAAAATTTAAGTTCATGGAGTTTGGAATTGGTACCTTAAACCAATTATTCTGTGCCAATTCTCACCTGGGCTTCACTTTATGTCCTTTAAAGCACAACATGAATTTCCTATCCTAACAAACTCAGAAACTTCTTTAGGCTACAGTCATTCAATTCATCTTGATAACTTTTTTCAAAACTGAACAAGTACCCTGACCATTACTTCTGGACTGGAATAACAGAGCTGATTATTTCCAAGTGTCGTCTTCCTTTTCTCCTTAAGCATCTGTGCTTTACGCTAAAACCTTCCTGCAAGAACAATCATCCAGTCTATATGTCAGAGATCGTTATTCCTCTGCAGAAAGAATGTACGGAGAAGCAGTGAATCAGTTTTAAGATCTTCTGCTAACAGACAGGGCTCTGCTTGACCTTGCTCTTTGCTCTGTCGTGTTTACATTTGCTGCTACAGTATGTCTCTAATCCCCGAAGTGTCCCTAAGGGAACTTTACTGTTTTTTAAGTTGAGCTCGACTGCTGAACTTTGCAAAACACAGACAGAAAACAACAAAAAAAACACGTGAACTAACAAGAAAAATTGTTTCCTACCTTAATTTTCTCCCAATTAAATAATGGCGGGTGGGGCTGTTTCTTAATATGAAATATTAATATATTCTTAATATTCCTTTTTTATAGGAATGGTTGGATTCGATGATCTGATGGGTCTCTTCCAACCTGGTGATTCTATGATTCTATGATTCTATGAAAGATGTACAACTATGCTAGTAAATCATTCCGTGTTTTTCTCTCATGAAAAACTTGACTTGCCAAAAATTCATTGTCTCATCATTATTTATTTATTTATAAATTACTCACTCCTATGCTAGGCGGTAAAGAATTGTGGCATGAAATTAAGGAATTATTTTAATTCGCAGAAGTAACATCCAATATTCATCTGCAGCTTACAGGTTTCAGGACATAGATGCAACTAACTGGCCTGCTAAGGACTAAGAATTAAAATAAACTCCTTCAAGTTATCTACGAGATACGCTACCGTCCGCTAATGTTCAGCTATCTTATTAACATATATACACATACACACATAATTCTTGTGAAATTTCATTATTAATCTCGCATTACACTACAAGAAAAATCTTGTATTGATACCACTGAAGATTTAAAAAAAAAAACAACTGTCTCTCCGTGTTGCAATCATAAAAAACCTTCCACAGGTCTATGATATTACTGCATGAGTTAATGCTATTCGTAGAATTTAACGTTGTATAAGACGATACGGTTTTATAATTTTCTACGTTCTTACGTCCTCCTCTACATATGCAAAAGCAATCTAGGCTATCAAGGAAACAATTATTGTCAACAGGCAGTGCATTAAGCACATTCGAAGGTAGACGATGAAAATAACTCACCACTTGTTACAGTGCAGATGTGATGGGCTACGGCTGAGGTAATGAATCTTCGTTAACTGCAAGCGAGGCTGGGCTGCCAGAGAAAGCTGAACTGTTAACCTGACGTGCATGGTAAAATAGAGCTGGTTTGTGCCTCTGGACACAGCCACTGAAAATCACCGTATCAGAAAATCGTAGAATCACAGAATAATCAGGTTGGAAGAGACCCACCGGATCATCAAGTCCAACCATTCCCATCAATCACTAAACCATGTTCCTCAGCACCTTGTCCACCTGTCCCTTAAACCCCTCCAGGGAAGGTGAATCAACCACTTCCCTGGGCAGCGTCTGCCACTGCCCAATGACCCTTTCCGTGAACAATTTTTTCCTTATGTCTAGCCTGAACCCCCCCTGGCAGAGCTTGAGGCCATTCCCTCTTGTCCTGTCCCCTGTCACTTGGAAGAAGAGGCCAGCACCCTCCTCTCTATAACCTCCTCTCAGGTAGTTATAGAGAGTGATCTCCTTACCTGCACTTAGCCTTATAAATTTCTCCAGAAAACAGTTTCGCAGCCTCATTTCTAATACTAACTAGTCTAATACTAAGTGTCATAGAATCATAGAATCATAGAATCACCAGGTTGGAAGAGACCCATCGGATCATCGAGTCCAACCATTCCTATCAAACACTAAACCATGTCCCTCAGGACCTCATCTACTCGTGCCTTAAACACCTCCAGGGAAGGCGACGAAGGTCCAGTACTAACCATATAGTACAATTACAACACCAGGCACGAGACAATGTCATGCCTCTTGCCTCTGTCCTAGATACAGTTAGAAACCCAAGGGACTTTCTGAAAATACCCTAGGAAATAACAGCCAATCTCTGCCATCTCAGCTCCTCACCAACCGAGATGCTGGAAACTCATGTGCTTTCAACACACTGATACACCTTGTCTTCAGCTTTTCTACCAAACATTCCTGAGAGCTTGAGTAATGAAGACACTTCTGCTTCAGAGGAAAGAAAAGAAGGTTACTTAAGGCTCATTAATCTCTCTGTTATACTTAGTAATAGATCTCAGAGGGGGAACTTGCTCATGACGGATGACCCAGGGTAGGGATCACAACAGCTACTGCTAAAATCACTTCTAGAACGCGTAGTGGGAAAGTCATTTTAGAAAATTCTACTGAGCTGCTATCTAATTGTGTAGATATACACAAAATTTTAAAATCTGGCGTGTCTCTGTATCAATTTTAATCTACAGAATAGTGATCATGGTGAGCATGTCAATGTTACCTACGTCAATATTATCATGATACCTAGAAATAGAAATAATTGAGCAATATATGTATATTATGCAACTTACAAGAATGTAGGGGGTTTTTTTTAGCTAAAGAAACACACCTTTAGTCCTCTTCCTAAGCCCAAAATACCCCGAGTAACAATTTCCACAAGGAGACTGAGCAAACTTAAGAATTTGGACAGCAATTTCTTCATGCTTGTATGTGGTACCATGATTCAGAGAACCGAAGCGCTCTCCTGCCAGACATCATCTTTGCATTAAAGTCAATTCTTGCTCCTCATATAGTGAGACCCGAAATACCCACCTTAATACACTACATGATGCGACTCCAGAAAAATAATCTTGCTTAATGAATTTAGGAAATCTGGCTTTCACAAACCCCTGTACATTAGGACTGATTGCTTAAATGCACAAATATTCAATATTAAAGTTCTTCGTTGGCTGGAATTGTAGCTTAAAATATTTTAATTTTGACAACGTCTGGCTTATAGAGAATGAAGAATGGTATGTTATGGTAACACTTGTCAAGAGGCACGTAAAATCAGCATATATATACAGAGATACACAACGTTTGGCTCTATCCTGATACAAGAGAAGGTGGTGGCTTTGGGAGTTAGAGTTGAGGAATAGGTGTTTTTATAAGGGATAAATTAATCCCTAGTGCCAATCTACTGATCTACCGGAAAAAAAAACAAAACAGGGATTAACCTGGCCCAGGACACCAACTGTAATACTAAAATTATTATGTAACCGCTTCTCTGTGTGGATTTATTATCCTTTACTGTGCACGTGTATGTTGTCAATAAATAATGTCTCTGTTCACTTAGGAAATGGCCTTTCTTCTTAAAAAAATCCCCTATATCTGGTAAGTCTGTATTCTACCACTTTAAACTTTTATAAAAACATCTCCAATAGAGGAAGTCAAAACTTTCTTCACTAGTATCACAAATTTTGTTTTCCTTTTTCCTTTTTTTTTTCCCCTTTTGTTATCCTTTTATGATAACCACTAGAGCAGTCACTTGACCTTGTATCTATTGTCCCAAAATCCATTGCCCTGTTTTCAGGTTCTGCCTTTTGATGGCCACGCACTTCATAGGAAGGAACAAGGCAGCCAAACACACCACCAGTAGGATTCTACACACAAAGGAGAGTTCTGCATTCAGGGTCACTCCTCTGTGGTACAGGCCATGAAAGTAGCCAGGTTTTCTAAGAAAATAATTGGTCAAAGTATACCCAAACTTATGAGGAGCGGCTGAGAGAGCTGGGGTTTTTTAGCCTGGAGAAGAGGAGGCTGAGGGGAGACCTCATTGCTCTCTGCAACTACCTGAAAGGAGGTTGTGGAGAGGAGGGAGCTGGGCTCTTCTCCCAAGGGACAGGGGACAGGACGAGAGGGAATGGCCTCAAGCTCCACCAGGGGAGATTTAGGCTAGAGATTAGGAGGAAGTTTTTCACACAAAGGGTCACTGGACACTGTCAGAGGCTGCCCAGGGAGGTGGTTGATTCACCTTCCCTGGAGGTGTTTAAGGCACGGGTAGACAAGGTGCTGAGGGACATGATTTAGTGTTTGATAGGAATGGTTGGACTTGATGATCCAGTGGGTCTCCTCCAACCTGGTGATTCTATGATTCTATGAAACTAACTCTTTAAAATCGTCCTTCCACACAGAATCTCACTAGCGCTTTGCCAGCACTTCCGAAGCACCAAACCCTATCAGAAATGAAGCATGAAAGCAAGACAACACACACACACTGCAAATTTTCTCTATGAACTCCACTGAACTGAAAGTTGCATGTGGACAGATTGCTTCCCTGCTTTGGGTTTGTTTCTGATGTTTTCTTCCTCTTTGTTTATTCCTCCATCATCTTTGACAAAACTGCCGGGATTGCCCTGTCACCTCGCTTAAAACCTTAATAAACGTAGAGGATTATACTTCCTCCACTAAAAGTCCAGGGTTTTTTTTTTAATTTAATCTTCTTATATACATCTCCAAGAAAGCAGTGATTAGCTTCAGCAGGGTTCTGGAACAGGAGGGGTCCACAACAACATCAGCTTGTCCTTGACTTCCTTTGTAAACCGTAAAGTAAAAGGAAGCCAAACGCAGAAAAGCTAAAAGATACGAAGAATATAGAGACCAAACAGAATTTATAGACACAGAACGTTAGTTTAGCTTTAATCTTCCTCTAACACAAAGATCAAACTGCTGAAAACTTTTTTTGCTTTGTAAATCGCCGCTAATCTCTGATAGCAAATAAGCGCAGTGGAAACTCATATCTAAATTTAAGACCGAAACTCATATCTAAATTTAAGACCGAAACTCATATCTAAATTCAAGACCGCTTCACGTGCTGCTCAGACTTGTTCATTAATCTAATTTTTAATACTAGAAATACAAGTTGAGGTGTAGCATAGGATGCTGGTCAGGAGCACAGTTTGCAACGCTATTTTTTTTGCGGTGAACATGATACATGTGTTTCAGCAGGATTTGGTAATAATTTTTTTTAATGCTTTGGGTTTGTCAAGTAAAATATGATAGAAGTATAACGAGAAAACTTCCATCAGTTTATGCTTCTTAACATTTATTAAGACTTCCAGACCTGCTAAGGAGGGACAAGGCACCAGAAAAGAACAGGGATGTGTTATTTCTTGTGTTACAACCGCTATTATTAGTACATATAGTGCTGCACTTTCTCTCAAGACCCTCACCCACGATTGTGTATCTTACATATCCCTGCACATGGAAGACATAAAATACATGTCAAACAAAATAAAGCAAGTTATTAAGTCAAAATAGACCCTAAATCTTAGTGGAAGTCAACAGATAAACATACTATAGGTCTAGTGTAGCCTAAGTACACAATGCATAATTCAGGCTTGAGCGAAGTTTATAACTTATTGCAATATTTCTTACTCAGAGAGAGGTCTGGTATATTAAAGCATTGTTCACTCACTAATTCAGCAAAACTCATGAGAAACTTCTTTCTTACTTATACTTTTTAAAAAAAAAACAAAAATCCACAGTATGGCGATATCTCTCCCATGATAGATGAGCCTGGGAAGAAAAAAAAAACCTGGTCTGAGCCTGCCTGTAATTAAACACAGAAATTTATCGCTAAATTATTTATACACAATGTTGTCAATGTCACATTCATACACGTATCACTTTATGTGGTTCTGTTCGGACTGTTAGCAAAGATTTTTCTTCTTGCCATCGGCTTTCAGGGGCACGTATCCTTCTGGACACTGCCAGGCAAATTCTGCTGGCCAGCAGTGCAGAGTGTTTTAAAAAAAAAACTTTGTAAAATAATTGAAAATACGATATGATATTGAAAGCGTAAAAACGTCGTAAAATGCATGACAATTTCTGTTACTGCGATATAAGGAGATACAGAGTTAATCATAAATATTACCAGCTATCATCAGATTTACAAGGCTCAAATCTGTGCATGGAAGGTAACCATTCTATGCCCTCATACCTGTCACTCTGCAATGCTGAGAAGGAAAAGTACCTCAATTTGAACGGAGAACATAGAGAGTCCCCCTCACTCCCAGATGAAAGAAACATCCTTATAAAAACAGACGTGTCTGTCTCAAGAGGGTGCAGTATAAATCCATCATGCAGAGTGCAAGGAGACACTTGCACTTAGTGAGATGTTAGGAGCCCATGAAGGAACAGCAGTATGTGGGAATGAAATAAGGGGGAGAAAAGCAGTTGGGGTGGAGACAGAAGACATCATAATTTCTACTTTAAACCCATCTCCTCAATCTAACTTAGCGTCTAATACTGAACAGTTCAACTTTCTGTTGTTCAGCCAACACTCGTGGTTCAATTTAGTTCAGGAACTTGCACCATAAGCTCTTTTCCTCTATGGGATGAAGGAGCTGCCACTGTGAATGACCATAGAATCATAGAATCACCAGGTTGGAAGAGAACCACCGGATCATCGAGTCCAACCATTCCCATCAATCACTAACCCATGTCCCTCAGGACCTCATTCACCCATCCCTTAAACTCCTCCAGGGAAGGTGAATCAACCACCTCCCTGGGCAGCCTGTTCCAATGCCCAATGACTCTTTCNGGGGCCCACAACTGAACACAGTAACATGTCACAGTCTTCATGGAAAGTCATAGGACACTGATACATCAAAGTTCTAAAGGGAAATCGAATTACCTTTTTTTTTTTTAACTCATAAAAATAGGATCGCATGAAAAACAGCCACCTAACATCTGGTTCTGTATTAGCACCAAAACAACTGGAGTTATGCTAAGACTTTGCAGTGACACAACTCCAACGCGCACTCACTTCACTGACAAAACGCCACTGCATCGGGCCAGAGAGCTCATTAAAATCCAGTGAACGATGGAAAAAAGGTTGTTATTATTTACAAACAGCGTACAAGCAGCGTTGTGAACAAAACTGGTTTAAAGATGTTTTACGTTAAAATAAGCACTCACATAGCAGCAGTGCTGCTGTTCAGTACTGTCTCCCCAATTTTTTTTCCAGCATTTCAGTACTAACATTTTTTTACCTCTCCAGCGTTTTCTCACTGGTTCGGCTATATAATTTGTACTTCAATTTTCCATATAAATGACTAAGAATTTCCTCACCTCATTTTCTAGCATTCTAAAGCCCTTGAAGGTGCCTTCTTCTCAACATGTACTCCACTTCCTAAATAAATTGTAAAGATCTCTAGCTTTAATACCTACAAAATTTCATTCAATAAACACTGTTATATGATTATTGCTTTCGCAATTATTTATTACGTGACAGTACTACTCCAGCCTGTTCCAGTCATTTAAAGCGAACAGCAGTGCTATTCTAACTTAATCATGATACGCCTCGCTTATTACTTTATTTCCTCCAGTCTACTTTCCAGAAAGTTGCTCATGAGCACAGAACTCGATTAGGATGATAAACACATGCTGAAAATGATCTTTTATAACCTATATTACAGGATTTATGATATTAAAAAAATTTAATGTTGGTTTCCATTTTTAACATCTGAGAAATCGGGAAATACAGAGTAGTTTCTGATCAAAACATCTTGCAGGGCAGCCCTTACTCATGCAGTCTTAAAACTAACATTCTGTTACAAGAACTTAAATTGAAAGAAGAACAGAAGTCCTAGTCTTCCTTTTCTTTAACGTCAATTCTCTTAATACAAATTCCATATTAAAAGAAAAAAAGATCTGAACAAATGCATCGCTCACAAGGCAAACCCACGATATGACAAATTACGGGAAAATACTTAATTTCATGCCAGTGCCCAGAGAGCATATTTTTCAGTGACAGGCTTGTCATCATTATTAAGAACTTCCCCTGTCTCCCAGTGATGAAGAAACACATTACAGACAAACACATTAATCTTTCCACACAGTCCGATGTAAAACCCTAATTACAACCTCATGCTTTCCCCCCACAAACACACAACGTACCACAGACCCAAACCGTGCGCATGTCAACCCTGAGTTTCTGCTCATGTTTTTTTTAGATTGCAGTGAAGGCCTTGTGCTAAACTGTGGAGGAGATCATTATATTGAGTACAGAATGGTTTTTTTTCTCAATCAAAAGTGTAGAAAAGAACCCAGGAAATCCATTCCGTTCTCACGGATTTGGGTCTGCAGGGTTGTACGCGTATGTAGACTCCTAATATAAAGAGATCGCCAGCAACGGAACTAAATTATCTTCATAAGTTAAAGACATAATTCAATACGGAGGTGCTGTTCAATGACAAAACTACAAAACATGTGAACCAACACGCTCAAATGCCACCCGGGTGCTGATCACCGGTAACGCCTTGTACAAGAAAGAGAACTCAGTTTCTTACTTTTCCCATCGTCCCACCTTTGTCCAACAGAATCCTGGCAAAAACTGCCGGAGATTCAACCCAGATAAAGACATTTATTGTTTTCCAGGAAAGTAAAATAATTAGAGTAACTGAAGGATTAGAGTTACAAGTTTTCCTTTTTTTTTTCTTTTAACCCACTGGCACAAGGATTGGAATCCAGTTCTCTTCAGGTCTCCCATCATCTTCTTTCCAAACCATCACTGCGATAGCTCTCCAAGAAGAGGCCGACTGCCATTCAAGAGGTTACAACATCCTCCTGGCAGGTGAAGGATGCGTGTTCAAACTCAACCAATCAGTTAAAATGAAGTCGGTGCCCCTTTCTCTGATACCGTGAGAACCTAAGCGCTATCTTTCTTTCTGAGTAAAATGAGTGGGGAAAAAAAAAAATCTTGCTTGTTTTGAGAAGAAACGTTTTTCTCCCATCACTGGACAAACTAAAAAAAATAATTACATAGCTATAAATGTGGGGGTTTATTTGATTAGTAAAATGAGGTCACACATTGATGCTTTTACTAAAATAATTTTGATTCCTGCCTGTTGCTGAATTTGCCTGCGCTTCCAAACTCATTTTCCCGTACAGCAAGCTTCCACTGGCCTTCTGCCGCTGAAAAATTGCAGGTCATCGCTCCATTTGACCTCCATCCTGTATTATTGCAATACTACGATTAAGGATTACCCCTGAGATCACTAAGGCACGTCACTCAACGCACTTCGGCGTCGGAAGCGAGGATTCCCATGGCTTCGTTCACAAGAGCACAACTTAATAAATGAGACAATAGGCAAGGATTGGATAACAAAATTTGTCTGCAAGACGTTCAACAGATGTAACGGGATATGCCTTTTGTATACAAAATTGTAATAAAGGACTCAGGAGCACGACTTTATTTCTACTTGAGCGGCGCAAACGCAGCTTGATTTTTTCTGCCTATCATTTGTGATCTTAATGTAACTAGAAGACACGCTGCAAACACTAAAGCTTCTCGAGTCAGAGAGAGAACGCAAGAACGAAAAAAAGAAACGCTGATTTCTTAAGCTACCAAGCACAGAGTCTTTCCTGCTGTTTCTCACAGCATTTGAAGTTGCGGATCACGCTACAGCAAAACTTACAACTCCTGTTTTATGGATATACGTGTACAAAAGGCAAAATACGCTTCTTTATTTACTTTTCTGTAATATTTTAAAATATTGGGAAGGGTCAGGAAGAAAATATGCTTTTTGCAGAGTTACTGAAATGTCATGGTTCGTGAGGCTGAGAGGAGACCTCACTGCTCTCTACAACTACCTGAAGGGAGGTCGTAGAGAGGAGGGAGCTGGGCTCTTCTCCCAAGTGACAGGGGACAGGACAAGAGGGAATGGCCTCAAGCTCCTCCAGGGGAGATTTAGGCTAGACATTAGGAGGAAGTTTTTCACGGAAAGGGTCATTGGGCACTGGAATAAGCTGCCCAGGGAGGTGGTTGATTCGCCTTCCCTGGAGGTGTTTAAGGCACGGATAGACGAGATCCTGGGGGACATGGTTTAGTGTTTGATAGGAATGGTTGGACTCAATGATCTGATGGGTCTCTTCCAACCCGGTGATTCTGTGATTCTGTGATCAGAAATTACTGAAATGTCATGCTTCATCAGAAATTTCCAGGGAATAAATTTAACAGCTACCCTAGAAGAAATAAATTTCCACAACGCAATTAAAAAAATAACCATATTGAAAAATTAAGAAGCAGAGACCCATTTCTGTGACATCCTCAGAACCTGCCTCTGTGTCTTTCAGCAAAATCACTGCGTTCAGCATTCTACACGGTGTGTTCAGCAGGATCAACGGCTGAGATGAGACTAGACTATCAGGTTCTGGTCATTTTTACAGGGCTTCAGCAAGACAAAGATCAAAAGAAAACGTTTGTCTCTGGTCTTCTGCAGATTTACATCAGTCCATCTGCCAATATTTCTTAATTCACAATGAAACTGTGCAGGGCACCCTTCATAAATATTTATTCAAAGAGGTAGACAACCGAATTTTAGTAGCATGCCAAGTTATAAACTAACTGAAAGACTATTTGTTCTCCCCGGGAACAGATGTCAAGGTACCCAACTTCCTCTTCTTCTGGCAAATCTACAGGCATATCAGTTCCCCCCTTTTTTTTTCTTTTTTCAGTAACCTATCTGTAAGTTGAATAGTGATTTTTTTTTTTTAGACTACTAAATGTGCTGGAATTCAGATGGTGTGGCAGACCCTCTATTTGCATTGTTACAGGATAGATCTCAATATCTTCTTGAACGTGGAAATTACACGTAATGAGTAATTTCCTGACTGGAAGATTGCTTTATAGAGCCATTTATCCATTATAGCAAGTTATTCTTAGTGATTATCCAAAGTGTAATAGAAGTCAAAGAGAAACCACGCATATTCTACCACAGTTTATTTACTTAAATAATACATCAGCATCAAGCCTTCAATAAAACCTGTGTTATAACCATCATTTACTTTGTCTCATGTGAAATATATAATCTTTGGTTCTCAATTCATACTAAGCTCAAAGGTGAGCAATTCCACCTTAAGAAAAATGTCACTAATAGACTGTGTAGTCGTGTAAACGGTATTAAAAGGTCAAAGGGACCAAAGTCTGGCTTTCATGAGATCTCGCAGCTACGAGGCGTTTGTCTTTGTTGTTGGTGCCAGTTAAGGCATGTCTGGCTTATTTGATCCCCCAGATTAATACAAAGAAGATATCTGAACTGTGAAAAAAAAAAAAAAAAAACCATAACAGGAAGCTTAAATGCAGCCATATGGACCATCTGATTCTTTCAACCTCTTAACAGATGAGGGTTGAAATAACTTCCTTTGCTTATTAGCTAATTAAATCGTCCTAACAGTGTATAAAATGGCTATAATAAACTGGGTTTAAGCATAACCTCCAGCTCTATTCCATTAAGTCCCACATTCTAGGTCACCTAGCCCTACAGAACACAACATAACACTACCTGAGGTATAAATACATATTTTCTCAACTTAAAAAAAAAAAACCTACCTCGTTTTAAAACTAACACAGGCCACCAAAAGACGTGAAAACACAAACAACTTCAATATGCACTAATATATACTTAAGATTTTTACCAATATGAAATCATCACTCTTAAAATGGCATTGATGCAAAGTCACATGCCTCAGCCTCTCTTAAATTTCTAGCAATGATTGCATGACAGTACCCACAGTAGCTAAGGAAGCTTTATTTTTTTAGTTGGTTTTTTAATGGTTGGACTCGATGATCCGATGGGTCTCTTCCGACCTGGTGATTCTATGATTCTATGATTCAAAATCAGTCAGAAGAGAACTGAAAACTCTTTTTTAAAAAAATGTGATTTTACGTTATGCGTTACATGCACGCAGAGACACGCTCCTCCTCTACAACACCTACTTTACATTTTGCTTAATCATTTGCATTATTAATATTAAGTCTACTCCTCTTTTTTTTATGATGCACAGGTGAATGACTCCCTAGGAAACAGATCAGTGTTTTTACGCATACGTATCACCAGGACAGTAGCTCCTTTTCCAGTTTTCCTTTACCCAGTTCAGATGAATTTTAATTAATGCAGCTGAAAGGACTCCAAAAAAATACATTCTCTGAGCTACAGTAAGGCCTACAACTTTTTTTTCCAAAATGACTGAAAGCTCCTTTATATCCTGTTATCTCAAAATGATAACTGCACCTTTCAATGTGTATTTATTTCTCCTAGATAGGAATAGTCGAAGTACATTTCCACAACATATGATTTCCATTAGGAGACGTGATGAATGACCCTCTCTCAACAGCCCAAGGAAGAGCTCATCTGCGCATGGTGAAGTAACATGACTACAATGAATTTTTTTTCCACGCGCGTCACCATATATTATCGAATTGATACGCACTGTAACTTTGCTAGGAGATACCATACCGCGTAATCAAAGTAAAAATAATCTGCAACTCACAGGTTTCAAGGATTGCATTACTTTTTAGTGACACTTTGAAACCACCCTTCCTTAAAATTCGGATTAGTTACAATTCACACGATGCCAAAAGTTGCATCTTTTCTTTAATCACAGCCAAATTTGCCACTGCCTTCACAGTGCCTGACTTCTGTCCTTTAAAAGCAGCATGAGAAAAATGCAGCATTCATTGACCTATGGAAAAACTCTTTTTTTAAAAAAAAAAAAGTTTATCTGGTGTTTCAGCTGGTCCATTACATTTGGTACATCAGTAAAAAGAAAACAGCAATCACATATTTCAACTTCAAGGTATACAAATCTTTCCTAAAAGCCATAGTTTTCAATTTCTTTTTATTTTACTTTTACTTCCTGGACTCTGAAGCTTTTTCACAAAGAGCCAGCTCACCTCCCACTACAAAATAATAGTTACGAAACTACTTAGAGCAGTTTAGTTCACCAACATTTTGAGAATAAAAACCAGTTACTGCTGTGTATGTTTTATGTATACATATGTATATATATTATGGCCTCAAGTTCCGCCAGGGGAGATTTAGGCTAGAGATTAGGAGCAAGTTTTTCATGGAAAGGGTCATTGGGCATTGGAACAGGCTGCCCAGGGAGAGGGTTGATTCACCTTCCCTGGAGGGGTTTAAAGCACAGGTAGACGAGGTCCTGAGGGACATGGGTTAGTGTTTGATAGGAATGGTTGGACTCGATGATCCGATGGGTCTCTTCCAGCCTGGTGATTCTATGGTTCTATGAAAATGGAGCTGCTCAACTTCCATTTTTCAAAATTTTAACCGCACGCCTTCCCTTGAGTATCATTGGAGGGAACATCCCCATCCCCTCAAATTTCATAGTAAAACTACAGATGTAATTGTAAATCCGTTCCTATCAAAACAATCTGGTTTAGCAAAACCCTTAAGCATTACTAAAGAATTCAAAATAACTTTGATCATTGTGACAGTACAAGAGTAGGAAGCGAATACAAGTACAAAGAGATTAAAGGAGAGGCGGTCGCCTCTAGCAGAGCAGAATTATGTAGCGTCCAACTAAAGGGGGTCGCTTCATAACTAGACTGAGTAGCAGCCAGAACAAGGTGCCTGAGTGGAGACTGAGACATGGAAGGCGAGGAAATCAATTGTGGAAAACTTATCATTTTCACTCCATCCACTGAGATTACAGTAGAGAAGTTTAACATGAGACTTATTGACCGCGGCACTTTCAGTCTAACTTAAAAAACGCGTCCCATTAAAAATAAACAAAACCCCAACATTGATAAGGAAAGCCATTTCAAAAAAAAAAAAAAACAAAAAAAACCCAAAAAACCAAAAACCCAGTCAGTGTATCCCTCTACACCATTTTGTCAGCTTTATCATAACAATATTTCAGTTCTACCACTCTGTTAGTACAAGACTGGGCTGTCAACAAGTTGGAATTCATTCTGGGATGAATGCATAAAGAAATAGTAATAAAAACACTGCGCTACAGCCAGGGGGAGATTGCTAGTGCTGAAATAAGTCTTCAGGAAACCAGTAAGAAAATGCTAACCTGCAGTGACTTACTGTGACAGCATGCGAGCAGCAGGACAACGCAAATGTTATATTACTCGAATGAATTTTTGCTTCGAGATTATCTTATTGGCAAAATTACATAAAAGAGTAAACCAAGAATGTTGAAAGTTCAAACATTCAGTCAAGTAATTTACTTATTAGGTCACTCTTTCCGTATTACCGAGGTCTCGTACCCGCAGGGCAAAAAAATCCCCACTCTCTAGTTCAAGTAACTTTCGTTGTCAATCACCCAACGCAAAGTTTAAGCAAAACTATTGGAATTAGATCCTAACGTAAACATCAGAAGCAGCAAAATTATCGTATGACACAGAAGTTACATGATACTAAAAAGTATATCCTATTAAAAATTATGAGTGAAACTGTATTTGCAATACAAAACCACATAGATAGTGATTACGATACAAGAAAGCGGTGCGCATTTCCTCGAGTACGGAAATATTTTTGCCTTGTTTTAACACAGCTAATGCCACAGCTCTAAATGCACTAAGACCTGTGCGGTGCGGGAGCCTAACGGTGCAAAAATGCTGAGACGTGAACAACTTTTCACAGCAAAGCAGAAGTGGATTGCTCAGACAGCAACAGAGTTGGAAGAGGATCTGGATCCTTCAGTTGATTTAGGCTGGACATTAGGAAAAAAAAATTCACGGAAAGGGTCATTGGGCACTGGAACAGGCTGCCCAGGGAGGGGGTTGATTCCCCTTCCCTGGAGGGGTTTAAGGGACAGGTGGACGAGGCGCTGACGGACATGGGTTAGTGTTTGATGGGAATGGTTGGACTCGATGATCCAATGGGTCTTTTCCAACTTGGTGATTCTATGATGATTTCAACTGCGTTTCCATCAAACCAGCTGATTACAAAATACGGTGTTTATTCCAATTTTAAGTCCCCTGCAGGAAGACAAACACGCTTCTTGTAAAATACAGTAGGAATGGAATATTTCAGTTGAATAATCATCTAGTCAAACTGCCTAACCACTTCACAGAATCACAGAATCATAGTATCACCAGGTTGGAAGAGACCCATTGGATCATCGAGTCCAATCATTCCTATCAAACACTAAACCATGAGGGCGTTGCCTAAATGCCCCTTTAATACTGACAGGCTTGGGGCATCAACCACCTCTCTAGGAAGCCTCTTCCAGTGTATGACTACCCTCGCAGCCATTCCCTACGGGACGTGACTTCTAGCTCTTTCACCAGTTTCACTTCCCTCCTTTGGATGCGTTCCGGCACCTTCGCATCCTTTTTTAAATTGAGGGGCCCAGAATTGCTCCCAGTACTCAAGGAGAGGCTGCACCAAAGCCAAATACAGCTGGATAATCATCTCTCATAAATACAGGTTACGCCACATCCGATGCAGCAACAAATTGATAGTCTGAACAAGAATTAAAGGTTTGAGTATAAGACCAATTGCCAAGATGACGAATTAATTAGATTACAACCTTTAAAAATCTTCACTATTCTAGATACTTTTATTTTCCCCTGACTATCCCACTTTACCTAGTGCTGCATGTAATCAGCAGATGATAATATTTTTTCTACTAGAAACCTCAGGTCTAAAAATTACTATCCAACTCCGATTTCAAAGTCTTGAGAAAGCCATAGAACTGAGCTGAAGGGAACAGAAATAAAATATTGTAGTCTTTATTCCAGCATCACAAATAGTGCGTCAAGCTATTGGTTTTCTGTCATTTATCTGTCTTTAATGTATAACATCGTATATATACTCAGACTTTAGGTATTTAGTAATTTAGAACGTGCTATGTACTAGCTAGAAATTTTGGGCCAGACTAGTGCACATCACACCGAACTTTCCATTTTGAAGACTCATTTTATAACGTAAATACGTACAACACCGTAGCTATGCCCTGTGGATTTTTATACACTGTGAAACAAAATAATTTAAGTGTAGATCTTCAGGCTGAAAAGTTATAACAGAGCAGAAAGGGCACAAGTATATACACACAAACGCACTAAATCACAAGAATTTCACTTAGAGGTTGGTATTAGATTTCAGCATGCTATATTTTTCTCACTTAAACTTTGTTTTCCATGTTGATTTTAATATATATATATTTTTCTTATTTACTCGGTATATTGAACCCCGGCTTGGAATAAATGGATTCAAATAAACACGATTCAGCGCCAGAATCGCCACAGGCAAATATTTTTCTTTCAGTGGTCCTGGGAAGTGGTTTGTTAAGCCATTGTTCTCAATTAAAAACTCATGTGTTTTTTCAGTACAATATGGGTCGCCGCTTTGAGTGAAAGATTCCCTTGACATGGCAAAACCTCTAATTGTAACGAGTCTACGCCAAGTATGTTTAACCAGATGCAGCCCCCGGGTTTGATTAGCAGCCACTGGATTCCTTCTACAACCAGATAATGATGGTTTTGCTTCTCTGCTGAGCAAACATCCTCAGCTTTAAATAAAGTACGTATGCGTATCTATATTTGTACGTATGTATATATCTCAAAACCTCTATCCACAAAATTACTAGCAGCACAGCTATTCGAAAACTACCGTTCACCTCAACTTATTTGACCTCTGATTTTTTTTCATCTTAGCAGGACCTGTGCAATACCAACTGAAAAATCAATGGAATAAAATATTTATTTTGGCAGATAACATATAGCAAAGAGACACATGGCGTAGGGAAATTTTTTTACCACACATGTAGACACAGAAAAGGTTCTGGAATACATTTTTGTTTTCCCACTTGTGGGATAGCATCTATTGGATAATGATGACATTAGAACTGCAAGGACACGTGCCACTTTGGAACAACATTCCAATTCTCCTTAACTACGCCTGAGGGAAGGCGGTGAAGGTTGGTGTTTATTTTATATAAGAGAGGATATTAGTTAAGTTTGGTAATATGAATTCAGGAATATATTTGACTGCTGCCATGTGCAATTTTTTTTTTGTTTTATTTGCATGTATCCAATAAGGTCTATTAGCAGAAGTTAATAAAACAAAATTCTATCCCTTTTATTAAGGCAGAACTTCTTTTACTCCAGAGTACGTATAATATTATTTTAAATATCCAAAACAATCAACATAGTCTCTCACATAACGGAAGAGAGAAAGAAACGTCCTCCTCATGCACACAATATACACAAACATCTTGAATTTTATCCTGTTCTGCTCTGCTTTCATTTATTCAAAAGCACAGAACTTAATTCAAAATTCTAAGGGGAAACAAAAAGTCATGCCTAGTGAAATTCAGTCCAGGATAAATGTAAACCAAATTTTAAACAATCTAAGCGATGGCTACACCAAAGACTGTTAGCGAGAAAATCTCCTTTCTCTATTAAATATTTCTCTTCCACAAACAGCAACAACATGTACCACTTCCAGACAGTTCCTGCAGTGCAGCGCTGGATGCCAGCGGAGCTATCAGCAAACGCTTCTGCCTAGGAAAGGAAACAGCCTTACCCTGTACCCCGAGGATAAAGACTTTGGCTTTGCTAAAACATGTTTGTGTCTGTGTAAGAAAATTCCACAGTCAACAGACCTCCACTGCGAGAGTCCTGCCACCAGATGTTCAAATCGAGGGATTCTTAGTGCACCAGCTGATCTCAATTGCTGGGGGTGGTGATGGAGGCACTTTTGGCTCTCTCCGTAGAATTAGGCTGTTGTCTCCCTAGGTGGGGCTGTCATTTTAATAACAGCTCATTGTGTTTCCCAGTAGGAGCCCCCCACTGCCGTAGTTCAGCCTCGGATGGGGAGAATTAGGCTCCCGTTTAATATTTTGTTGTTATGTCATATCTAACAAACAGCACCGGTTTATTCTACAGACCACGGCGAGATCTCATGCCTAGGACTTAGTGGGAAGAAACAGAATTTTCAGATTTGCTCACAAAGAAGATTTATCTTATATAAAAGCCCATGCACGCAAAATATACAGAATTTAGGAACGCTGCCAGAGATCTGACATATCACCAAAAAAAAAGTCATAGTGCAGTTTATGTGTGGCCTGCTGAATTGAATAAAGATCTGGTAGCCAGGAACAATTCGGTTCTCCCCACTTAGCAACACTGTGTGGTTAAATACATTTTTAATTACAGAGCAGTTCTAAATCCAAGCAACCCATATACTATATATGTACTTTAAAAAAAAATCTCATTTATCAAAGTAAATGAGAGAGATGCGTATTTGCACTCCCAAACCCAGGTGGGTTTCTGAGGGAACGTAGCGGCAGCATCTTAGAAACGCGCAGTCTGAAGTAGCGTGAAACGACTGGATTGCCTAAGGCTCACGTGGAAAAATCCTCAGTAAAAAAGACTAATTTATGTGAAAAGGAGTAGCTTCATCTCTCCGTTTATCTGTAGAGTAAAAACCGCAGAAGTGCTACCTCTCTACCACACCGGAACGCTTCAAGAAGATGTCATTATTGAACGTTTAAGAATTATCAAAATACAACTCAATAAATGGGTAGGTGATGTTGCTCTTTGGTTCCCACAGATTATTACTTTTAAATACAACCTTAGGTGCAAAACACGACACTGTTGGGCATTTGTAACCTTAAAATACCTGCAGATATTTTGCCTCTAACCTGTTTACGTGTATTTTGATAGGAATGGTTGGACTCGATGATCCGATGGGTCTCTTCCAACCTGGTGATTCTATGATTCTATGTCCATCACTGTAAGAACTTCAAGCATGATTTACCACGCCAATACATTCTTGTAGCTGTCAGTGAACTCATTTATATTTCACACATGCACTCTTCATACTGTTTCTAAACTTGGGAGTATGCTGTGTAAATTACGGAATTTTTAAATCCATGACAGAAATCAGGAACTGAGAAAAACTCTACCCTAACATAACCAAAAAACTTTAAAAGTACGACTATTCTCACAGTCAAAAAGCTTTTGAGTGTTTGATGGTAACTAAGACTCAACAAATTTTAATTTTTATTCTATTAAACAATACTAATCTTCGTATTCTGTCTTCATACAGGAAGAAAAAGACTTCTTTTGGTCCATATTTGTTACGGATTCTTCACATACGTATTTTTCAGCATAAGTGAAATGTCAATAAAATAAAATAAATGAATGTATTATTTAAAACACTTAGGAAGCACTATTCGTGGATTAAAATAAAGTATAACTTGTCCAAGAGGACTTAATCCATTAAAGACATAGGAAACCAGCTTAATTTGTCAGAATGGCAGCCATTAACTCCGCAAGGTTATGCAAATACGGCAGGCGGATGAGAAAGCGCAGGCCATCCCCACTGCGTCAAACATAAATAAACTCGCGACGAAACTGGAAGCTAACAAATTTGTTGTGCAGAGAAGGCAGGTAAGGAAATACAAACACCCTTATCCCTTAAATAGGAACAATTTCAATAATTCTGCAAATGTTAATGTCTGTGAAATGAGACAAGTGCTTTTTGTGCTCAACAGCTAATACATTTCTTGGTCTCTGAGGTTCCCTAGAGGGAGAAAAGGATCTCACGACAGTCTATCTGTGCGGAACAGGCATGTCAACTGGTAATTACAGGCCTATAGGAAGTACTTAAACGTAGCTCAAGTACTTAAACGTAGTCCAAGAATAAATTTTGATAAATGAAGAATATTGCTTCTGAGTAATATTATTGACACGCAAAACCTTTGATTTCAAAAGTATGAGATTTTCCTAACTCCATCAGCCGACAACTGTTTTTAAAAGCAAAGATTCCTGAACCTGTGAGAGAGCAGAAGGAGGTTAGAGGATCATCATCGCCGACAAGAAATACAAAATCTATTTGTGTGCCTGTATACGTTTTATATATATACAGACAGAAACAGACACATTGGCAAAGATCTTGGAAAAATTTAATGAACAAAATTCTGAAGCGAATCATTGAATGGTTGGACTCGATGATCCAATGGGTCTCTTCCAACCTGGAGATTCTATGATTCTATGATAAACTATGTATTAAAAAATACAGGAATATGTAACTCTATGTCATTACTATTTACGAGAAAGGAGAAGGAAAAGGAGAGAAAGCAGCACCCAAATCAGTTTGAACAACAGCCTAACAGGCAAATCACCTAGAATACTGGAAAAAAAATCCATAGTGCAGAAGTAAGATCATCACAATCTCTTATGAGCATTAGGGAAAGAGTTGGACATAAATCTTATACTAAACACACACAGAACTGGTTTTAAAACTCTGCCTTTTGGTTATTTTGCACGGATCAATTTTTAGTCCAGCTTTAAAAAAAATACGGGTCACACGACTAGCCAAACGATCCCAAACAACAAGTAAAAATAGCTTGGAAGTAATTGCTGTATATTAGGCAGCGTATCCAAACAGAGGGTCAATGAGAAGATAAATTGTGAGAGAGTGCTTGAAGCAAGCTCCTGGCTTTTCACTGGGCAATTTCAGAAGGAAGACAGAGGGGGGGGAAAAAAAGTTGTTTACATCCTGTTTTCTCAGTGCTAGATTGCTGACCTCGTTAAAAGACTGACACTCATCCCCCCCCCCACTCCCCCTTAACTATCAGCTCTAGTTATCATTACAACTGAACAACCCCTAATGTACCTCTTGACCAGTCTTGTCTTTCCAGTTGTCCACCTCACTGTTGTTTTTTTTAAATTATTATTATTTTGGATCTTCCATAACTACATGAAACAGCATCATTTTAAGGCTGAATATTTTTTTTTCCCCCGACTTGCTCTACCTGGTCTGGCTATTTTCATCTTCTGGAAAGGGTATTTTCTCCCATCCCGAATTTGAAACTTAAGTTTATCCTTCCAACACCACACACGCAACTTGCGGTGCGCGAACCTTTCCTCTGTTGGGCCTGAGGTCGCCCCAGTTGTGCAAAACAGGAGAATTTGCTTTCAAATCCCTAATAGCTAAGAATTAACAGAACAACACACACAATCTACTAGCAGTGCTGTTCTCTATGGGCTATCACATGAACACATTCCTAGTGTTTGATAGGAATGGTTGGACTCGATGATCCGATGGGTCTCTTCCAACCCGGTGATTCTATGATTCTATGAACAAAAATCTAAACCACACCGGATAGTTCTCCATCATATTAAAAAAATCAAACACTTGAATATATTTTTCACCGCTAAAATGTTTAAATATTCTGTTTGCCAAAGTGATACAACTCTTCCTTTTATAGATTCATTTGCTACTTCTCTCTCCTCCCCCACCCCCCAAGAACCCAGTCTCGCATTCCTGCTAACAACTTGTCTTAAAAGGTAGAAAAAGATATGGAGCCGTAGGAAATACTTCTTTAAAGTTTCGCTAATGAGGAAGCAGATCTTAGGGCTCTTGCTGCTATTGGGCTCATTTGTAATTTTTATGAGCTGATGTACTAGTGGGTAGAAGAGAGACAGACTCTCTACTGGCAGATTAACCAGCCCTCTAAGGGTGCCTGCTATTAATTTTGGTTATTCATCCGCACGTCTGTCTCTGCCCAGCTATGTCATGACTACTGCTCCTTGCAACTTACTCAATTTAACCAGAAACTTTTCACCACCAGAATCCGTTTTCTTCTCTTACGGGACCTAAATCCAAGCTATAATCCAGTTGAAGAGAGATCTTCCATTTCACTAATGAGGATAAAAGGATCTTTGATACTAGAAATTCTACTGTAATAGTTATTGAGCACATTTATTCACCACATGATAGCGACAGGATGGTTCCTGACAACAGTTGGTACCTCTATTATTTTCCGTAAGAAATCACACTTTGCTAACCCCAGCCTGTCCTAGGGAGCCAGTCAAACTGTGAAAGTCTCTGGATGGAATAAATTAAAGATATAAAAAATTTAAAGATTTAAAATCTTAATTGCCTTAAAATTTCATAGACAATTCCCCCAATCTTCCAGGATGTCACAGGTGAGACCTGGCCCGGCCAATTTTGACACACAGATCCAGGACCAGGAGGAAGAAACCACAAACTCACTGGATGCCAGACATCACAGTAGAGGGCAAGGCCCCTGTGATCTCTCAAATTTATACTAAGTATAACGTATATGGGATGGAAAACTCTGTTGGTCAGTTTGGGGTCTCCTCTCCTGCCCACCTCTCCCTGCAGGTGCCAGCTCAAGGATGGCCTTGGTTACTACAGGAATAAATACAACCATCGGCATTTCCGCACGCCAATGCCTCGTGTTATCACTTCTAGAGTGAAACTGTCAGAGAAAAACATACAGAAGGTTTTAGAGATTAGACGAGATCGAATCAGAGTCAGAAAACTGACTCAAATTTAGCTCAAATCACAAGACAAGGGAGGAAAGACGACCTTGTACCAGCTCTCGAACAACAGACACTGCGTTCTCAGCTGGAGAATATTTCCCTTTGTTTTGCTGAAGATTGCCTTTCTGTATTCTAATTCTGAAGGAATAACATATATGATCCATTTTGTCAATGTCTTCACATTGATTTTCTAGACTCTATCTGAACCAAAGAATCATAGAATCACCAGGTTGGAAGAGACCCATCGGATCATCGAGTCCGACCATTCCCATCAAACACTAACCCATGTCCCTAAGGAACTCGTCTACCCGTGCCTTAAACACCTCCAGGGAAGGAGGAACGTAATACTTGGTCTTGAATTGTTATTGCCACCTGCCTACAAAGCACGGTACAGCTCCGCTCCGCTCCCACTACTGCTTCACTCACTTAAGGAACCAGAGACAACTTTTAAAATCAAATTTCAGTCGAGGATGTACACCTGCGCATTTTTTATACCAGTCTGCCGTGCCTATGCTCAAGAGATTTTCTGTTGTTGTTATTTGGTTGGGGTTTTGGAGGTGGGGTTAACCTCTTCAAACTCTGGAACTGAAAACATATGACCGAATGCATCACTTCCCAGCGGCAGAACGAACATCTGGAATTATTCTCAGTAAGCCCCAGTTGGCAGGCTACCGTCACAGGGACCCTCCTAACATCACATAAAGCAAAGAACATTCTAGAGGCGCGTGAGATTTGTTCTGGCTACTTCGTGTTTTATGGAGCACGGTCGCTAGAAAATCTCTCTGAAAATGCTAACAAGATGCTCAAGCAATGGCAGCCTACAAGGTGTCTGACTCAGCACAGTAGTATCGCACTTCTCAGAAGTAGAAGTAGCTTCAAAACTGGAGAGACTATGATTCTGAGCTTGGGAGAAAGCCCTGTGTTAAAGGGCCAAAGCAGTGAACATGAATTCAAGCGTCTGAAATACTAAATATGATTTTATAATTAAGGTAGCCTTGATATTGGATCTCTCCTCTCACTAGCATGTTCTTTACATTTCTAACAAAGAAGTTTGTAAGTTAACCTAAAGGAAAAAACAAACCTCAGTTTAAGCCAACGAAGTGTGGCTATCAGTAATTACATGTATTTAATCTGAAAAGATAAAATTAAAGATAAATTAAACTATGCCTCAGTTCAGAATTCATATGCTTAAGCCTGCACGACCTTCACAGAATTCCTCTTGTTCTCATCAGTGAATTTCACAAATGGAAACAGTGGAACTGTGCCTTTCGTAGCTTATTGCTTTGACGTGGGGTGACAGCAGTCCCTCCACTGCACATTCGAAAATCTAAAATAACAATACGTTCATTTTCTGACCCAATAAACCACTCTTCGTATATTTTACTGATATATAGTGACAGTTGATATTTTCACATGCGCGAAGAGCCTCTAAAAACTCAGGGATATTCAAGCAGTTTTCACTAAAACAGCTTCAGTTAACAAACCAGAAACAACTACGTGAAGCTAGTGCAAAGGTAAAAGAAGAAAAATATTTCCACTGGGGAGAAGTCACTGATACTGGTGCAACCGAACATTTAAGACTTACATTAAAAGAATCTAATTTTATTGAAAAAATACACAGTCCAAACAGCAACAAGATTTTGAGAGTTCAGAGTTTCTTGCATTCTACTATCTCTCTGATATTAAGGAAAAGCAATCTTTGTTGCATTTATAATGTTATTTAAAGCTTTCTATTTTCTAAAGATACATAGCCTTCCAACTTTAAAATACGAAAAAAAAACCCAAAAACTTGTGCTATCAAAGAACGAATCATTTTTTCCCTTCTTCATACGCTGGTTGTGATCCCCATGTATTTTGTCAAGTATATTAAACAGCAAAATCAATAGAGAAAACTCTAGGGAAAACCATCTGTGACGAAGCAGAGAACGAATGCTGTTAATCTGCTAAACAAGAAAAAGGAAATTAGGGGGGGGACTGGCTGCTGGGAGAAGCACCGTCAGACGTTTAAATTAGCGTTTTCTTAATTAAGTTTATTCGTAAACAAATCTTGAAACGTAGCGCATCATTCGCATTCTAATATTTCCTGAACAAAAATCAAGTCGCTGCAATATGGATTTTGACAGCTAAATCCACAAGGTAATTAAAAGGTAGCAAATAAAAGACTACAGACTACAATAAAACGTGAGCTCGTGAAATTATTACCTCCTTTAACTGGGGTTATTATGCCTTTTTAGAGTTATAAATCATCCTTTAAGCTAATAGAATCTTAGATTTGTTACAGCACCTTCAAGCAAATCATTCTCAGATTGTTTCATATTGGCACCTACCTTTTGGCTTTGACTTCCCACAGCACCACTGAATCATTTGAGAGGCACTGAGAAATAATCGTTTATTCTGATCAGCAAAACTCTACCCTCCGCTCCACGTTCACTTTATGTTGGGTCCCTGAGATGCCCACATCAACGCTTACGTTAGCATGCACAACTCCCCAAAATGTTGAGTGTTCTCCATCAGACTCCCTGAGCAACTCAGAAACAACTAAAAAAAAAAAAAAATTCTTAAATTTCTATCGTTAGACCTGCCTTCCCCAAATGAATGAGCACCATGAAAAAAACAAAAACTATAGTTCTATTAAAAAAAAAAAAAAAAAAGCACAGCTCCCCAGGGATGTACTCGTGTAGCAGTGGGAATCAGCATGCATGACTTTATAGCAGCACATTCTGCATGCTTAGCTCTTTAGTATATAAAGTCACTTCATCAAGCCAATTATTTCTTTTTTTCCCTGTTTTTTCCCCCAAAGTAACTCTAAACTGCTTTAAAACACCTTCGTTACAGAAGGGATTCGGGCAGCACTGCTCCAAACCCTGGAAATGTAAAAGCTGTTAAAAATGTATTAAACGCTGTCCCTGCCACAAGGGTACTAGTGTAAAATGACCTTAAGTTTAAAGGCTCCCTATGAAGGCAAGAACAGTAATCTGCTCTGCTTCTCCTAATGAATAACAAATGGGCCTTCACAATTCATTTAGTTCAGGACAAGCTGCCATTACAACCCGTTTTGGTTTTTTTTTAACTTCACGGTAATGGATCATCTTGCCTGACTCTATGTCATCTTCTCGAAGGTCACCAAAGGTATGTAACTCTCCACTCTATT
>WAAB01016740.1:41777-55660 GCA_013389865.1 Piaya cayana | reverse complement strand
AAAAAAAAGAAAAAAGGAAATACAGAAAAAGAGGTGAAACTTTGCTAGAATACAGACTTAATTTCTTTTCAGACTCCAGGAACTTTGTGATATGTAGATATCTATGTGACTATCATATAGTTATCCAATAAATCTGAAGATGAACTGAAACTCAGCACTGACAGCCACTACCATGATTCCAGTTGTGCAAGTTCTCATAAGACCTTCAAGTCAGAAGATTTCAATAGAGGAGCAATCATGTAAAATGTATGAGGAAAAAGCTATTTCAATGCTGTGTTTTCTTGGACAAAATCTAACCTTTAATATTGGAACAATAAAAAAATAAATTAAATATGAAGATAAATATAGAAATATTTTCCACAGACATTTTTCAAACTCATTTTTACAAAAATCCAGCCAAAAGCTGGGCAATGTTCATGGTTGAAAGGTAAATCTTTGGCATGCTTTGAATGAACAGGTTTTAGTCATGAAAGAAAGTTTATCTTAATACTGAAGGTGAAACTGGGTAAGTGCAGACTTGTGCTGCCCACTGCTACTTCGTGTACCACCAGTAGCATTATTTATTCACTCTCACATTTCTGCTTAAGATAACTTCAGAGTCACTTAGGCTTTAGAAATGTCTTCGATGTGTTAGTGCCTTGTATTTAACATTTCATATTACAACTTAAAAGTTGTCAGATCATTGTTGATAACTGGAACATGGTAACTAGTCTTGACAATACAAAAATGCATAAGAAGGAAATAAACTCAGCCTTATAACAGAGTTTGTGAAACAACTGTACAGAATAAAGACAATACTCTCACCAGGAAAACTAAAGGAACAACAAGTTGTATTCGTATTTGCATTTCATTTTACTGCCCTATGAGGGATCTTTGCTGTCCATAGTAGCTGAGATCTGCTGTTCCATAGAAACGCTCTGTGATTCTCAGTGGAGATAAAGGATGTGCTTCCAACAGAAATGGACAGGCATCCAGCAAGTTTGTTTCAAAGGAATCAAATGAAAATCTAGAGAGATGTTGTACTTTACTGTTATAGTTTCAGGTTGGTTTCAAAATTCTGTTGGAGAAAAGTATGTTGTTCACTGTGAATAATAAAGGATGCAAAATTACCATTTACTGGATTTTGCTAATATTTAATGACACTTCCATGTTTGAATTTTAAATAAGCAGTGATGCAACATGTTTTTCTAAAAGGTGAAATAAAACAGTTACTGTCAGTTCATACATGACTTGATGACACTGGAAATCAATAATGATATAAACAAAAAGACAAGTAGAATTTTTTTAAAAAGAGGGAGGGAGGGAGGGAGGCAGGGAAGGAAGGAGGGAAGGAAGGAAGGAGGGAAGGAGGGAGGGAAGGAGGGAAGGAGGGAAGGAAGGAGGGCAGGAAGGAGGGCAGGAAGGAGGGCAGGAAGGAGGGAAGGAGGGAAGGAAGGAGGGAAGGAGGGAGGGAAGGAGGGAAGGAGGGAAGGAGGGAAGGAAGGAAGGAAGGAAGGAAGGAAGGAAGGAAGGAAGGAAGGAAGGAAGGAAGGAAGGAAGGAAATGTATAAAATAATGTTAAATTACAAGGACATGGAAAAACACTTATCAATGCTGAGTCACAATAGAGCATTTCAGAACTTGTTTGCATTTTCCGTGTCATGAAAAATCATGAAGACTTCAGGATCCTGTCTTTTTCAGATTTCTGTGAAATGCTATACAAGTGCACTAATAATAAATCAGAATATAGAAGATGCCAGAGGCAGAAATTTTCCATTAGGTGACACTGTGCCTTCTAAAGTTATTTCCCAGCAAGAAAACCTTTCCCTACACTGGCTTTCAAAGACTTAAGCTATGGGGCTTCCATCACTTCTCTCTAGAGACCATTCCACAATTCTAATAGATCACACTATTAGGTACATTTTCCTGGTAATAAGACTTGATTTTCCTTTGCTCAATTTCATCCATGCAAAATACATCCCTTGGTTGCAGTATGAAACACTTGCTGGTTCAAAGCTAACCATGTGTCTTTCGGCTTCCATACAGCAGTATAACCTGAAGTGCTCTGCTTTTATTCACTTTATTTTTAAAGAATTTATATGCTATAAAAGTCACCATTTTACACATAAAACACTTTCCTCCTGTCTTCTTACTTTTTCATAAGCAAGAGTCCCACTTCCCTGAGTTCCCTGACTCTCAAATTTAGAAAACTGCAGCTTTACCCATTGTTAGTGGTTTGGGTTCTCTCTGCCTGGATTTTCACTAGCAGTTCACCATTTGTGAAAAAAGGTTACAAAACATTGGTTATATAGTGAGTGAGTAGTTTAACTCCTTTAAACACATCATTTAATGGCCTACCTTCTTATGCCAAATGGACTCGGACACATCTAGTATGTACAGGTGTATTCAAGAGGATTTTCTTCATTTAAATTTTAAATATTTAAATACTACTTTTACCCAATGTAAATTAAATTCCTTGTTGAAAAACAAGGAATAAATGGAAGAAAAAGAGCTTTATTAATAAATTTATTAACATTTAACAAAAACGTATCTTTCAACATTTTTTATTGCTTTTATTTCTGTATTACTGCATGTTGACCCCTGAAGCACTATACATACCGTGATCCTGTTCCTCAGAATATCAGCAGTGTTGTATTACATCCCAATGGCCCTCATGCAGGCAGGCACCAGAAAGTTGCATAATTTTTCCTGGTTTGAGGGACTTTCTGTACAACAATGTACACGCATTAGTTGTCTCAATGGGAAATTTTCAAGATACTTGGCTATGGTCCATGCCCATAGAAATCTTAATCATGGCCATCTCCAAATGCTGAGATGCTCACCCTCTGGTGGCTTAATATTAGCCAAGGTGTTGCATCTTAGGATCTTCAAATATTTAGAAACCTGGGTAGACTGAGAAGAAGAGATGGATTTCATAAAAATTTGCAGGAAGTTACTTTGTCTCAGTAGAAGGTGAAATCCAGAGATCTCTGTTAAGAAATGTGGCACCAAGGAGTACAAAATGAAAGACCACATGGGTGGCACCCCCCAGTAGTTGTTAAAATATCGTGCATATTAGGAAGACATATAGGTTCCGTTTATCAGAGCAAACATTTGGCCAAGAGAGCCCCTATTCAAATTGCTTTGGCTCAAATTTGGTTTCAAATTTGGGTCAAGTGAACTTGTTTTACTGAAACAAGAACTGCCCTGAACCTTCACCAGATATGAACTACGTAGTAAATATTTCAGAGCAGCATGAAAAATGTAAAATTCTGCATAAATGCTTCAGCACATAATGCTTGATCCTGCCATCCTTACTCACATCAAGTAGTCCCTCACTCTTCGAGTAGTCCCACAAAATGTATGTATTTGCCCAGGGAATAAGATAGCTGCACAATGTAATGGTACAGAAAAGCACTATTTTTGCCTTCCCCTTTCTTCAGTGGTTGGAGAGGGAGATGTCTCACATACCAGACCTGACAGTAATGCACAATAAAATGCCTAGAGAGAGGCAGATACCACTAAGTTTCAAGCAATTCCTGAACTAGACCCTTTTCTAATCTCTGCTTTAAGTACAGTGCTTAGTAACAATCTGAATATATTTTTTCCATGTTAAAATCTTCTTTTGACACTGCATTTGTCACGCAGCCAACATGTTTGACCTAGATGTACTGCATAAGCCCCACAGATTATTTGTCAAACAAATTCTGGAACCTAATATTTGGGGGTTTTATTTAATTGGTATGCAAATTAAGAAACAAGACAGCATTTGTACTTGATGCAGTTGTCACTTCAAATTCTGGTAGTGTTCATTATCATGCTTACAGATATTTTTTTTACACCTAACATCTGCCAATACTACCTAAACCACAGGAAGTTGACAAACCTGTGCAAACTTCCTCTCCGTCTCCCTCTCGCTCTCTGTTATCTGTTCCACGCACACTAATTTTGTGCATCTGAGGCCTCTGCTCACCAGAATTATGCCTGCTTCCTAACACCTCTGCCTCCAGAGCTTTGGGTTTGAAATTGAACAGACATAGAGCCAATTTATCATAGGATGACATGTGTCATGTTCATGGTATAACCAGAGGGACCTACTGTATGCACTGTATTTATCCTTTTGTTGTCAACACGGACAAAGACAATACAGGCAATAGGCAGCTATTAAATTTTTAAAATACAATACATATTTAACTGCTCTGTTAGATATGGGGTTTTTAAATTTATTACTTGTTCATTTTGTTATCACAAAATTTCCTTTGTTAGATAATCATCTGTCATTGAGGCATGCAGCATATTAAAATTTGTGAGCACAAAATACCTAGGCATTAGCAGCAAGTCTTCAAGAAAGCAACATGAAAACCATTTCATACATATTCTTTCTGCAAGTAAGAAATATATATAAATATATATATGTGTGTTTATAAATGTATACCTGTCTGTTCACGTGTGCACTCACATATATATGAAGGTATATATAACATATAGTTTGCTACAGATGAAGATGCAGATAAAATTAGCAGCTTCACTACTAATGAGGGAATTAAATAAACATCTAAAAATATTGAGAGCAGATTATATCAGAAGAGGATGTCCAGAGGTTTCATTCCCAGAGAGCAAAAAAGCAAAAGTTGATGTAATTTACCTGTCATTTCCTGACTCTGAGCCACCCCTGGGACGAAAAAATCCCTGGTACCTTTCAACAGATTCCAGGTACATTCCCTGACACCTTATTCACCGCTATNTGTTCCACGCACACTAATTTTGTGCATCTGAGGCCTCTGCTCACCAGAATTATGCCTGCTTCCTAACACCTCTGCCTCCAGAGCTTTGGGTTTGAAATTGAACAGACATAGAGCCAATTTATCATAGGATGACATGTGTCATGTTCATGGTATAACCAGAGGGACCTACTGTATGCACTGTATTTATCCTTTTGTTGTCAACACGGACAAAGACAATACAGGCAATAGGCAGCTATTAAATTTTTAAAATACAATACATATTTAACTGCTCTGTTAGATATGGGGTTTTTAAATTTATTACTTGTTCATTTTGTTATCACAAAATTTCCTTTGTTAGATAATCATCTGTCATTGAGGCATGCAGCATATTAAAATTTGTGAGCACAAAATACCTAGGCATTAGCAGCAAGTCTTCAAGAAAGCAACATGAAAACCATTTCATACATATTCTTTCTGCAAGTAAGAAATATATATAAATATATATATGTGTGTTTATAAATGTATACCTGTCTGTTCACGTGTGCACTCACATATATATGAAGGTATATATAACATATAGTTTGCTACAGATGAAGATGCAGATAAAATTAGCAGCTTCACTACTAATGAGGGAATTAAATAAACATCTAAAAATATTGAGAGCAGATTATATCAGAAGAGGATGTCCAGAGGTTTCATTCCCAGAGAGCAAAAAAGCAAAAGTTGATGTAATTTACCTGTCATTTCCTGACTCTGAGCCACCCCTGGGACGAAAAAATCCCTGGTACCTTTCAACAGATTCCAGGTACATTCCCTGACACCTTATTCACCGCTATCTTTTGCAGAGAAAAATCCTGGAGCAGGTAATAGATCTATTTCATTGCAGTCATAATATTGCAATATGGTTTTATTTTTAATAGCATTGCCTTCCCAAATATTCTTAGTTAAACCTGCTTTTTAATTTATGTAATAACAATGAGGTGGGTTTGAAGAAATGGTAACACAAGAGAACTACTCAGGCAATGAAAGTTGAGGGTTTAGGTTTAGAAGCAGGTAGAGGGCCAGTAGAGACTATGACTCAACTACCTAAATAAAAAAAGAAGATCCAGCTCTGCAAATATATATCTTATTCAAGAAAACTGGAAATATTTTTTACTTAAATGCGTTTCATATTATAGGATGTATATGAGCTAGTTATTTTAAAATTGTAGTTTATTAGACATTACTAGAGTCATATACTATTACTTCTCCTCCCATATTGGATGAATGAATCTGTTTAAATAGGGGGATTAGCACACAGTGCATAATGAATAATGGCCAGAGATATCATACTTCATACTCCATAATTTTAGTTATACAACTATTCCAAATTCACAAAAAAAAGTGGATTTGAACATTTTAATGGACTGCAAATGATTGCATAATAGAACAACTTCTGCATATCTGCACAGTGTGATTTACACTATTACAGTCTTATAAATACAGTAGAGGAAAGAAAAAGGAAGGAATCTTACTCCATGTGCATACACCATTTAGAAGTAATCTACTACTGTTCTTTTCCAGCTTAACAGACTGAGGGTTTCCCATATTTTATTTGCCAGTATGAGAAGAATCAGAATTTTCTGCTGAACATGAAGGATAGAAGAGAGTTAGTTAAAATCTTTAAAAAGTCATAGTAGATTCAGATTGTGTTTTAGATGGAGTGAAGGATGAAGGGCTTTGATCTTATTTGATATCATTCAGTTCTATTCCGGATAAGTAAAACCACACTAGAAAAAAAAGTTAACATTGGGGGGTAAGGGAGAGGCAGTAAGAAGAATAAAGCTAAGACCAGGAAAGCTTTAACATGAAATAAACCAAGTCATCCCAATTCTTCATAACAGTTTTTCTTCTGGAGGAATAAAAAGAAATAGAAAGTTAGGTAATACACTTTTACTGTAAGTTAGCATAAATGATAACCAGAACAAGGCATATTATGCATTTTATTTTAAACAATTGGAGGGAGAAAAAGCTTGGGTTTAGCAAAGAATTTGCAACTGAAAATTTTCTGTCAGCACTATCTCTGCCCATCTGTGCAAAGATTTTTAGTAATGCAAACATAGCAGTGATGAAGAGCACAACATGAAATACCATGTATTTGGCTCATTTGAAGATCACAGCCAAATAACATGGCTCAAAAATCATAAAATGACTATGCAGGATTTACAGCATAAATATTCCAGTGATAGCTGTTAATTGTCAAAAAACCCACAAGACCGTTCTCACAATCACATACTTGAAAGTTTTTAGATGAGTTTCATTTTTATTATAGGGCAGGAGCAATGACTAAAAGTGAATGGGGAAGGGGGTGGAGGCTTTTCCTATTTATCCCATACTATCTTCCTCCTTGGTTTTCTTTTTCCCCAAACTTCATGAATGTGATTCTTTATGTAGAAGAAATGGCTCAGAACAGCTTCATGGTGCTGGTATGCACAAGAAGCTACTGATTTTATGGGATTAGCTACCAGAGCAATGGGAGTGGTGCGTAACAGGGAAACATCATCAGGTAGCAATAGGCCAAAATATGTACAAAGTAGAATACCTTCACCTGGCTTGTAAAATCAATTTTGTTTTATTCTACATTAAAGACAGAAAAACTTTAAGAAAACTTATAGGGGTTAATTTTATGTGTTTATAACTCAAATGAATCAAAGCTCTCCATGCTAGCTATAGCTACCTCTTCTGACATGTGATCACAGGTATTTCCTGACCAGTGACTTATAAGCGACTAAAGTACAAGTTTTTACTCAGTTGCTGATGTTCTAAAATATATATATATTTTAATTATAAATATTTTAATATTTTATAAATATTTATAAATACCTATAGACAATAGCACATTTGTTTCACTGCTATTGTATAACAGTTTATTTCCCATTGTACAAGTTATACAATTTATAATTATACAGTAATTTTTTCCCTATGAGTAGATGTATCAGAGACAGGAGTACAGTTATGTGAGGACAGCATCTGAAAAAATAACATTTGGGTCTTTTAAATTATACCGATGGGAATACCAAACAACGTGACCAGAGTCCTCATAACCTTCCAGCCTGACCAGCAGCTGTGTCAGTGGGATATAAGTGGGAAAGGCAGTAAATTGGAAACTAAGCATAAAAAAAAAAAAAATCAATGGAGGAACTCTACAACTCTTCAACTACCTGAAAGGAGGTCATAGAGAGGAGGTAGCTGGCCTCTTCTCTCAAGTAACAGGGGACAGGACAAGGGGGAACAGCCTCAAGCTCCACCAGGGGAGATTCAGGCTGGACACCAGAAAAAAAAATTCGGGTCATTTGGCACTGGCAGAGGCTGCCAAGAGAGGTGGTTGAGTCCCTTCCCTGGAGGAGTTTAAAGGACGGGTGGACAAGGTGCTGAGGGGGCATGGTTTAGTGGTTGATAGGAGTGGTTTGACTCGATAATCCTGTGGGTCTTTTCCAAGCTAGTGATTCTGTGAACAGGTCTATGAAGAATGCTTAACCATACACTTCCAGCTCTGTAAAACACTCATTTATCTATGTGCAGTGTTGAAAAATATTTCATAGTAACCTTGCTTGTATTTTTGTTAGGACTGATTTTATTTTTGAAATCCATTCACTTCATCATACAATAAACAAAGAAATGCACTGAGCACCATATTAATCCTTAAAGGTATTCATTATTCCTCCTACCATAAAACTCTGGGTCCCATTATTTGCAGGAATTTGACATCCAAATGGTGCAAAGAGTCCAAAATTCAAAGATTAAATATGCATTTTGTAGTTCAACACTATTCAACCTAACTTTTCCTTCAAAACAGCAAGAAAGATTTGACTCATTGACTGTTTCCTCTAAATAAAGAAAGAAAGTGGGCAGATTTGGTTCTGGAAAATTTATGTGTAGTTTAAATAGACCAACTCTTCCTACCCTGGCCCATCAAGCCCACCTGTGGGTTACAGGCAGCACACTAACTAGAAGAGGCATGCTCCTAGCTCTAGGACACATGCTGCTCTCCTGTCACATTTGTTGGTATGGTACAAGACCATAAGATGCCTGTTTTCAATGACTCTTTCTGAGGACTTTTACTGCAACATCTGCAGCAACTTAACATCTGACCATGCTGTTACAGTGTTGCTTTTCTGAAGGAGAAAGAACACAAGGAAGTAACTACTTGTAATGTTGCAGAGAGTGAATAATGAAGGAAAACCAAGCAGCAGTTGCTAGAGACATGGAAAAAGGATCACACACTCTTTTCAGTACTTCCTATCTCAGCTGGCAATGTAAATAAAAGGCAGATCTAAATATGGAAGAAGTGTACAGATGTGAAATTGTTTTTATGATTTTTTACATTACTTTGCCTTCGGGGTCTACTCATGAGTATACTAGCTGGCATATATCTCTGACATTAACCTTCTTCAGTGAAGGGCTTGGACCTCACTAAGGAAAGGACCTTGTTGGCTTCACAGGGCACAGGAGGTCTTATGTCTCTTGAAGGTCACCCTTACTTGATAGCATCATATAAGAGCAGTTAACCAATGATCAATACAGGATATTGATTTCCCTTTGGTTAAGGAGACCAAAGGTCCTCTCTACTATCTCTGAGTCTGGAGCATCATGGAGATTATGTCAGTCACCATGAATGCCTGCTGCAAGACAATCATCCCCAGGATGGTTTAAAAATATTGACTCCTCTTGTACTGGGAGACAATTACAGTCCAGAAACGTAATGCAAAGATGAGCTGTGAGTGCAGTCTGGTAAGGAATGAAAAGTCACTTTACTCTAACACCTACAGTGCCACTGCCAATACCAGACCGGAATGCAGCATTTGCATTCATAGGGAGAATAACCCTCACTACAATGTGCTTTGCAGTTTTCTACCACCGTTCCTTGCTAGATGTAGAGCCCTGCTGACTGTTTCTTTCATAATAATTTATCTTTTCAGGGCTAACTTCAAAATGAAAGAAAGTTAAAAAAAAATAAAAGAGAAAGAGTTAACCTTGCTTGATTTAAAACAGAAAAATGAAACAGACAACAAAAGAGTTGAAAGTTGTAATTCTCTTTCCAGGGGGCTAAAGGTTAGGTTTGTTAACAAGGATCTTGTCTGTGACCCTTCAAGCCCTCTTCTGTTCATCAGTGAGAAAAGCATGTTGACTTCTAAGAGGGCCTGAAAGTGCAAATTTTATCAGATGGTGTGTCCAGATACATTTCAGTACTAGATGAAACAGAGATGGAGCCCGAGATGATAGCTAATAAGCAAATACTCATTAGTTAACGTTAGAGTGAGATATTTACAATTGCATCTGGTAGTACATATCTGCTATATCTTTTTTGTATTGTAATCAATTTTTCATATTATTTCTTTGGCTAAGAAGGAGATCTATGAATTATTTATCCATTTGTGTAGCTGGTTGTTGCTGATAAACTGAGCAAACATGGTATTCCTTTGATATCACATATCAACAAACTCACAGAAAACCTGATACTGTGTGTCAACTACCTAATCACTGAAAGAGGACAAAAAATAGTTTTGGGTTTGGTTTTTTTTTTTTTTTTTAAGGCTGTTGAAACATTTCACATGAAGTTAACTAAGAAAATCACCAGTCTTTGAGATTAAGTATTACCAATTTCAAGGAAAGCTTGGGATAACCAGTAGATAAATTGTAGATAAATTTAGAAACAAGTAGATAAATTTAGAAATGATTGTATTTCTTATCACCTTAATCATACTATTAATAAGCTACAATTGAAACAAGTGAGTATCTTTCATTTCTGGGAATTAGACAACCTCATGGTTTTATTTATACTTAGACTGGATTTGTCTTTGGTTTCTGAAGTAACTGATTCAACCTATTTTCCTTCTTTCTTTGTTTAAAATAAATCATAAAGCAGCTGGGATGGGGTGGAGGGTAACAGGTGCTGACCAGGCTTATTGGTTTAAGTAGGATTGTTTGTACTCAACAGGGTGCTGAGAAATTGCCCACCACACCATGGCGGGAGGAAAGTTAACAAAGAAGCATACATGCTACCCACCTGGTAATGAGCAAAACACAACATTTTTTATTTTGATGTATGCCTTTGTCACTTGACAATGTCATTTTTCTGGCCACTGACAAAGTTATTGTGTTTTCCTTATAGCGGCAGTCTCATATCATTTCTGTCTCTCTGGCTCCGTATACGTAGAAAAAAAGAAAAAGAGGCAGAGGAATTTGGTGTTCTCTGTTTGGGATAAGGTGAGTGACCATGTACAAAGTGTGGACTAGATTACTACTGAGTCTGAAAGATGCCAGTCACCATAGTAAAGATGGTCAAGTTACCATTGATCTCTTGAGTGTTAACTTTATTTTCTAAGTAGATTCAGCCTCTTTTTAGCTGAAAGTGCACTAAACCCCCACAGGTTTCTTTTATCTGCTGCCATGGATGAGGAATGGGAGTTCCTATCCCTATGCCTGACCTTAAAAGATCTACTTTGCAGAGCTGCTTCAGTATCATACATGAACTAATATTAGACAGATATTGGGAGGTAAGAAGACAGGCACACAGAGATTTCAGAGATCTAAACAAGTTAATGACTACAGAAAGACTTCCTGTCTTGGAAACCTACACTACATGTGCAATGGTAGCTGAAATTAATCTAAATATCTGAAAAAAATAAGGGAGGAACTATAAAGAGGATATTTTTTCCATCCTCAGATAAAATGCAAGCAGTGTTTTTGCATCTACTAGGTCTGGCCTTTCTGGTACAATATTTTGCCATCTTTTTTCATTGTCTGTTTTTTTCTCTTTTTAGAGATTTTAGAGATAGGGCCAGGCACTAATTTAGAATCACAGAAAAATTTAAAGAAAAGACTTTGAAAATTATCAATTCTAACCCTTAACCTAGTATGGCCAAGTCTATCACTAAACTATGTCTCCAAGCACCAAATCTACACATCTTTTAAATACCTCCAGTGATGGTGACTCAATCATTTATCTGGGCAGTCTATTCCAATTCTGGACAACTAGGCATGAAAATCTGAATGATTTTGCTTAAGGTGAGGGAGGAAGTTTCTCAGGGACAGGACAGAAATTATTCAGCAAGTATGGCTTAGCAGTGCCTTGAATAAATGTTCACAAGCCCCCTGGCAGCCCCAAAATGAAAGGTGGTAGAAAACTTGCAACCTACATGGGATTTTATGCTGGATTTTTTTTTACCTAGGCTCATCTGCAGCACACAGTAAGGAAAAGACCTAAGCAGTACTCTTTCCAGTGGGAATGTACTCAGTTGAACTGCTTTGCTGTTCTTCAAGATGATCTTCTGCTTTGCTTTCGCATCAGGGAACTCAGGTTTATTTCAAAGGCCAGTTATGTTTCAACATTTATTTTCAATCAGTTTTATGGCAATATTGCAACTAGATTCTTCCTGCAGCACCAAGAAGTGTCAAAAGATCTGGCTCACCTTCAACTGTTTGCTGTTCCTCTGTACCTTCTTCCCCCTCCTTGACTTCCAATGCTGAACTTTGATGATCTTTAACCTTTCAAGTATACAATAGCATCCAACATGACACTATTTCTATGCTATTCTGGACACTACTATGCAGGTAGATCAAAAGGCATGAGGATGGTCTTAGAAATTCTCACCTTTAATAACACTCTTAATGATAATTTCATTACTTTATGCTTCAGAACATCCTCTTTATCTTTTCTACCAACAAAAATTATAATTATAGAAATTATGATTTTATATATAATTATAAAAATTATAATTCACAACAAAAAATGTTCAACATTAAGATTATTTTGTTTTAGTTGTGTGGAAACAATAGGTTTTAGTCCATGATAACTTTGTGCTCTAAAGATCATGTTATAAAACCCTTGTGCAGGTAAAGAAGTCAATTTTTAACTTATATATGAAGTGGGTTGAGCAGAACATAATCCCTGAATCCCTGAAATGATCTATTACACTGCACTGTTCCCTATAAATGAGTGTGCACATACAGATGCACAGTCAATGTCAAGCCCTTACCACAATAACTTCCCAATTGTTGTTAGAGTAACTATTAAGAGGTGTGAACTATAAGGAAAAGGACACAAAATGCAGTACATAAAAATCAGTGGTGTAATGACATTAAAATGTACTAGGAATATGTGAAAATATGCTAGGAATAAAATACTGTACTGTCAGACTATACTCAGGTCAACATTTCTGATTGAAATCCATTTTTCTTTGATACATAAAGCATTATTCCTTCTATATCATGCATTTCATTTCCTTTGTGATAATAGGAACTTCTACACAGATGTGTTCTACTGTGTCTGGTTCTGAACTGTTTCCTCTAGAAAGAGGAGAGTTCAACTCTTCTCCTATTAATGCAAACTATCACACATTAAAGCACAGCCTGAATGAAATTGTAGAGCTAATCAAGAGGTAAATAACACTGAAATATCTCCTTGCAGTATCTTCCTGAATAAAACCATCATTCAAATAGTTGAAATTTTGTTCTTCCTGCTCAACTGAGGAAAAGCAAATTAAATAATCATTATTCTTATCATCTCTCATTGTCTCTTCTCATTACTTCAGGAGCTGTACAAGCAGGCCTATGCTTTAAGCATCATGTGCTGGAAGTCAAGCTTCCCTCTCTCCCTCAGGTCATCTAGCCATCATCTTGCCTTTGTTAGTCAGTCTCCTGGTTCATCCTGAGCTACAAGATACAGGGTGATGAACTGCTCCAACATCAGCTGTTTACTTGTGTTTTCACCTTTTCCAAGTGCCCCCTTTCATTTCATAAGTTTTTTCCTAATTACATCATAGCATAAGGACTGCAGAGCATTGAAGTAAATAGAAATGTGTGGCTAACTAGTAATGCAATTCCTCTAGGCCTATATACAAATTTCCACTTAGCTTTGAGTGACTTCATCTGCAGAAGCATCAGACCTATTGCATCTGCAGCAGAATGCACGTAACCTTTTGATCCAGCCATATGCCAGGACCAATTCTACAGTACAGGATCCCACCAGAACATCACAGTGTACCACTATCTTAAGTATTTCTGGTTAAAACAAACATGGCAGTCCAATAGACCCTACCTTACAGAGCTAAAAAAACAAAAAAACAAAACCAGAAAAAAAAAATCCTAACAGATAACATTACATAGAAAAAAAAACCAAAAAAAAAAAAAAAAACAAAA
>WAAB01016740.1:25718-41740 GCA_013389865.1 Piaya cayana | reverse complement strand
AAAACCAGAAAAAAAAAATCCTAACAGATAACATTCCATAGGAAAAGGCCCCTGAAAAACTATCAACACCTACCCACAAAGATCTGGGAGAAATGGCTGATGAGTGGAAGAAGATACAAGGAAAAAGAAACAGCTATACAATATGTCAAAATTAAAGATAATCTATGACAATATAGGAACTAGTTATCTGTTGTGAGAACTAAGGAGGCAGGAAACTATGAAGGGGAACCTTACTGATATGATATCACATAAGAGCCTTGACAGCGTCTCTTTCTCATTAGCGCTGAGATCCTGAAAACTTACCTGTGGTAAGTCAAAAAGAAGAGCCCAGGAGAACCATTAACTCCACTGCTCGTGACTAAGTCCTGAAATTCACCTGGGCAGTGAGACTGAGTTTCTGGTGTGACATTGTGTGCCATTTCCCCTTACCTACATTACTTCTTATCTCACTTTGTGATTAAAATCCAACTAAGCTTCTCTTCTGCAACACTTAAGGTGGTCCTGAAACTGAAAATATAGCTAAAGCCTGGAACTGGTCCAAATATACCATATCCCTTAAACACATAATAACCTTCATATACTTCCTTTGCCTTTCCAAAGGAGCATGATAGAAAACAAAAGTCAACATGCAAAACCAAAGCTGTATCTTCTGGTTTTGCACTTCTTTTCATTTTCATATGCATGTTATAATTTTTTGTCGGGAAAAGTAGAGATCAACAAAACTATCAATAACTTCAGCCCTTCTCAGCTACTTTTGAGTCCTTAAGGATAGTTATTTCCATGTCTTTCTATCTATCAAATGATCTGTCAAATGGGAGACTACTCCTCAAAAAATGGTAACAAAAACTCGTGTAGCTAGAAAAGAATCTTTTAACCCTATTGCCTTAATAAACACTTTTTAAAATTTAAATAGTTTAATAATGGTTTATATTTTTATAGATGAAATTTATTTTTATGTATCTTTGATAATACTTATAAGGCACATTTGTTTTATGACTTTACTGGACAAGGCATGGATATTCAAAATCTTTACATAATGATGTCAAGATTTTTGACTCTGAATGTCATTTGTTCAAAACAAAATAATACCACATTGCTTTTCCAGCATTGACCACTAGCCCTCCCCTCCCATTCCCACACATTATGGACACCCCTTTACCTTGTATGTTCATCAAAACTAACCAGCCTTCATCCAAATGCTTTCTGACACTTCTTATTGATTCATCATCTTATTGCTACAACACCCCTTGCCCCTTGTCCTGGAGATATGAACACCTGAAGCTATGATTGGGTCCACAGAAACAGAGAAGCATAAAGCAAAGTAGTAACAGCAATTGTCAAAGAAAAACAATTTTGTAAGAGTTCAGTCTGCTTTGCTTTACTTATTTTTTACCATGTTTCCATGGCAAAGCTGAAAGTCCACTTGGGTCCATTAAGAAAGAGGAAGAGTTTCTGTCAAAAGCAACCAGGTATGAATCTGATTTGATGAAAATTCAGGAAATATTCCAGCCAACAGTGGTCAGTATTAATATTCTTGAAATGGTCTTGCATTGCAGAAACACTCTTATTTTCACCAGTCTGGATTGATGTATAAGTTGTTTCAGCACTTCATAGGGCCGGAGTTTAAAAGGTATTTGCTTTGGTCAAATTTACATGCCAGTTTGTTAAGACTAAGATTCTAGTGATATCTTTTTATTGGAATTTAGTAATTTGTTTTTCTCTCATTTGAGATGAGACGAATAAAGAATCAAAATCTAAATAGAATTTTTTATGCAGTTATGTATAAGTGTAAAGAGAAATTAACAGTGGAAGCTGAATAGCAATTTTAAACATAGATCCTATTGTTGTCAATCTGATAATTAAAACTGAAAAGTCTGGTTTTAATATGTCCATCAAAAAATTTACTGCCACATCTACTGAGGGAAAAATTGGTCCTGCAGAAAACTCATTAGTTATTATGAATTAAGAGTCACAGGCAAGAGGAAAGGAAAGGAGATGAGGAGACACAGCAGCTTCAACCACAGGATCCATCACAAGTTCCCTCTATCAGTCTGAAGAAAAGATAAAACATTTGGTTCTCAGGTGGGCACATTTTATGATGAAGAGTTTGAAGTGATGGCATAACAGACATATTAACAGCTGTTTTACAGAATGCAAAACTTTATTTTCAGTCTTGTAAGTTAAGCTACCATTATTCTATGAAAAAAAATGGAACAGAAAAAACAAAGAAGAAATGTCCACAACGTAATATCAAAGTCTTACCTTATTTCTCTACACCATTCAAAACAACAAAGCCAGCTCTGAAATTCCAGTCCATTTCTCTTGAACTGGTCTGTATTCAAACTCTCAACTAGCTATCAGTCACAGGCCTTCAAAAGAAAAGAAAAAACCCCAAAATTTTGTGCATAGAAATAGGAGTACAATAGGTACCATATATAGAAGCATTATATCACAGAGAAAGAACAATATTAACAACATTCCCTCAAAAAAATCCATTAACAATGTCATTTCAGTTGCCAAGAAACACAATAACTCCATATTAAGGCCAGAATCTTCTCAAAAGCAACAAATCTATTAAGAACACAATATTTGCATAAGAAATATGTTCAATTAAACTTTTTCTCATATTTCACTGCATTGAAATCACTTCTTTTCTGAAAATAGAGAAAAAGTTGCAAATCATATTTCTTTCTGGATGCAATTGGTTTGAAAAATATTTCCTTTTTCTTTTTTCCTAAACTGGAAATCATCATGAGGATCAAAGTCCTTCTAATCTTCTAAATTCCTTTTTCTGTTGAAAAATCATGTAATCTTCCTCAGGCTATTCAGTTTAAGAAGGACAAAAGTGATCAAAATCAGGCAACCAGATTTTCAAGTTTCCTGAAAGACAAGGTGGAACATGGCAATGTATGATCTTTGAGACATATTTAAGGGAGGTGTTTCATGACTACAGAAGTTAACCAAGAACTTGGAGTAAGTGAAAGAACTGTAGAGTTGAAAATATTATCAGGAAGCTGTAAGAGACTGTTTATGAGTTTTGACTGTCTGTGTGACCTTGGATAAAAAGTTGAATAACTTCTCTGTACTTTTTTTTAATGCTGCAAAACAAATCCTATAAAACTCTAAAATACATAGAAAGATCATAAACCATTTTGTGATTAATGGGTGCCACTGCACAAAAGGAGATAATAGTATTTTTTCACGTTTAAAAGTGATACTTAAAATACCAACAGATCACAGTCTCCTACATATTTAACATAAAATTGAAGGATGGATTGGGAAAGCAAACTGTATTTTTTGTTCCCTGTGAAGTGACCTCAGCATGAAAATTTGGATTTTTTGCCATAGTGATTTATTTGTACCATAGAATCAGAATGGTTTGGGTTGGAAAGGACCTTAAAGATCATCCAGTTCCAATGTCCCTGCCATGGCCTGGGGCATTTTCTACTAGGTCAAGTAACATTTGAAGAGTTCTGTAGTTCCAGTTAAACCTGTTCAAATTTTAAGAATACACTATTGTTTGATCTCTTCCAGTTTTTACTTTATACATTGAAATTGGTTGTTTGCTTAAATTCTTCCACTTGAAGTATTTGAGGAAAGAGTGAATCAAAATGGTGATTTTTAAATCAGCATTAGACTAGAGAAAGTTTGACTGGGGAGAGAGGGAAGGAAAAACATGTGGTTATACCTCTGCATCTCTGAACAATCTCTGCCTGTTTAGTAAAAAATGGAACTAGTACCTACACATGGTAGACAATTATAAGCATGCCTTCTTCATTTCTGTAGGAAAGACAGAATAATAGGCAATACATTTTTTTATTGTTTTATATACAAAAGTAGTTTTGACTTTGTGCGTTAATAGATACAAATTAGTTCATTCAGGGATAATTAAATGAAGAAAAATTAAGGACTAATAAGGAGAGTAAAAGACGAACAGCCTCTCATGAAGAATGACTCACAAGTAATAGAGTTTAGAGAAGTAACAGAACTGTGGTATTCTCTGTTTGAAGGTCAAGTTGCACTTATTAAGAAGTCAATTCTAATACAGTCCTAATATTTACCACTACACCAAGTAATAAATATCTCAGTCGAAATGACTAGACACAAAACCAGTAAAAGAATAGTGACATTTGAACTAATGCCAAATCAGCCCCAAAATTAGTGATTACTGAAATGAGCTGAGACAGACTCTTGAGCTACTTTGAGATTATAACATAATGCTTCAAATTCAGGTATTGCTGGCAGCAAAAGCAAAAAGACCTGGAACTCATTAAAGGCAATACCAGGGGGATAGACTAGATAATTCATGAGGTGCTAATCTATACACCTATTTATTCAGCTTCTCAAAAACATTCTGAATCCTACGCCCATCTCCACATTTCTGTAGCTACACTGCTACTACTATCCATATATTATACCTAAGAAGAATAAAAATACAGTCAATTCAGTGACTGGAGACAATGCAAAATAGACACCTCTTGTCTGCATCCAGGCCAGAGCTAAAACCGCACTGGTATTGCCTGGGTTCTATTTTTTTTTTTAAATGTCTTATTCAATATCTAAGCTCTTGTCATTAGAAATAAAAATAAAATATATTAATTGATTCCATAAAGAATGGCATAATCTACAGATTTTCAGACAGGTTCCTTCTTTAGAAAACAATGAGTTTCCACTTATCCTGACAGTAACTTTCATAGATAATTATCTGGCAAGGACAACTGGTGCTAGGAAAATTGAAATAAAAGCACCTAAGATTCAAGGGTATGAGGTCAGGTATATGCTTGCTTGGATTAAATGGCTGATCTATTATGACTATAATTTCCTGCATGGAAAAGTGTGCTTTTGTTTTAAAAATACCTGATAATATACACACATAAAGCTCTTAGCTGTACTCATGTATATATATCTTGAAGTTGTCTTAAAGGTATACAGATCCTTTCTTCTCACTGCCATTTTAGGATTTCCTTGCACCTTTAACAAAGTAAATTTTGGATTTACACCTGAGTTAGTGGACACAACAACTGGCTGATAACTTGCAAATAATTTCAACAAAAACTATTTTGGCTTTAACATTTTTTATTTTTGGAAAGTTCGTATTTGCACTTATTTTAATGTCATAAAATGCATATAATGCATTTGTCATGTATGGAGTTTGACTGAATTTACTGAATGCTAAATTTAGCTCCTCAGTGTCCCTCTTTTCTATACATGAAAATAATAGTGGACATTTCAAAAGAGCATCTAATTATCTTAAGGTAGATAGTATTTTGCAAATGCTGCCATCTACATATCTAATTAGTGGGTATTGTATTGTATTGTATTGTATTGTATTGTATTGTATTGTATTGTATTATAGTATCGTATCGTATCGTATCGTATCGTATCATATCACTCAGCTACCTCCAAATGAAAAATTCAGCTGGTTTTCCTGCTGTTACTGAGTTACATTTTTTGCAGTTTTATGCACTCTGCCAGTTTTTATCCTATAGACAGCAAGAAAATGAGGACAAAGAATAGAAACCATATTATTGTTCATCGCTTTTTCTTGCTCTCATAGCTAGCTCACATACCCAAGTTGATTCTATGAAATGTCAAACTCACCTCATCTTAACCTCAGTTTATAGGCCAAAGCAATACTAACAAATCTGCTAAAATGTACAGGATCAGAAAAGCAAACTAGAGAAAGTAAGTATGCATCTTGAGAAAGAATATTTTTCCACACGTTTAGTTCAATAAGAAACAACACTAATATTATTATATTATATGAATACTTAACACACTTTCTTTGTTGTAACAACTGTAAGATAATTTAAATCCCAACAGGCATAAATGGCTTTTATAACAGTGGGATTTAAATTTCTGCCTTTTCTAGGAACATATATAACTGACATTATCAAGATCATTTACAATTAGAATTCACTTCCTTTACATTAGAAATCCCCAAAATTAGGTATTAAATAATCAGTATTAGTTCACTGTTAGAGCCAGAAGTGAAGTGTAAGAACAGTATTTCAATAATAATATAAAAAGACAATGAGAGACTGCAGAAAATATTTACATACAATCTATTAATTATTTAATGTTTTTAATTACCATTATATATTTATAATCTTAATTATGCACATAAATCCCCTCAATACTAAATGAAGAATTATTAGTAGTATTAGCAGTAGTATTAGTAGTAGTGGTAGTATTATTAAACAAGGTACAACAAAAGCAATGTCACCCTATTTTTAATGGATCGCTAGTGCCCCCTTCTGATAAGAAGTGAGAAAAAATTCCAAGGTTTTACACAGTTTATTTCATGGTATGTTGTAATGTCTGTAGATTTCTTTCAGTTATGTTATATTTTTAATCTAGAAAACTTGTTAAGAAGCTGGATATGAGATGATAAGCTTTACATACACAATCCTAAGCACTCTCACATTGGAAAACGATATTGGGAAAGCGAGAAAAAAGTGAAACGTGAAAATATGAGACACATACTATGAAAATACATGATTAAACTTTTATTTTTTAATCCTTTTGGCAGTATAACTCCCATAAATAGTCTGAATTTATACTGTATTTGGTTTATTAAATTAATAGTAACTCCTTATGCATGCACATGGGAAAAAATAAACTGCAGCTACAACCGAGAATTAATCACATTAAATGTCTTATTGCAAGGATTCCTACAGAACTGTTACCAACAAGAATAAAGACATACTCATTCGTTATAGCCTATTCCCTTTGACTTAATATAAAGGGCAAAAGGCAGCATGATAGATTTAAAAGATATTTTCTACAGCATTTATTGTTCTATATCAATATTGTTTTGTTGCTGCATTTTGATGCTGTTTTATATGCAAGCTGTAGTCTCATTCCTTGCATTATTTGATATAGTATTATCCTTCAGTTGGATTACAACTATTTTCTTGTAATTGCTAAACTAAGCATTTGATTCACGTGTTAGAAATGTAAAGAAATTAGGTCCTGAAAAAGAAAAATAGAGAATCTTCCCAATTTGAGAAACATTTTCTTTTCTCATGAAAACATATGAAAAACTGGTAAGTGGAAATCATATTTAAGAGTGTTAAACTCATGCTACTGTTTTTAAATTTTCACTATCCTCATCTGGCCTATTGTATTCCGTTCCCTACTCCTCCATATTCACTGTATTAAAGTTCTGAAATCTCCCATAAAAAATACCAGAAACAAACCAACAGCAGATTTCAGTTACACAAAAAGGATCCAGTACTTGTCTGCAAGCTGTTTCTGCAAAGCTAGTATATAGTACTTGAGATCAACACCAGAAACAAATTACTGCTGTAATCAGAAGTGCCAACTTAAAACAGGATGATTAGATGGATCTTAATAAGCTTGAAAACTAGTATTTATGGAAGTTAAGCATATGTTTTGGCCGTGAAGTGGCTTATGTCAAATGTTTTTGTTAATAATTCTTTAGAGAAATAATGCTCTCATTTTAATCTGATGTTTCCACTTTCTACATCTGGGTAGTCTGAACATATTCACTCTCACTATAATCAAGAGATTCAGTTTACTGACAGAGTACATTAGCTTTTTCTAACTATTGCACTAAATATATTTGGATTTGTGTGTTGTGTTATAAATTTTAAGAGGCTGATTTCCTGAAACATGGTAAAAACCAGAATTCATAGACTTCATCTACAACTGCAGATAATAATAGTTCTTTTTTTTTTCCAGAAACGTGTTATATATTTAGCAAAATCTTCCCTTCTTCAAACAGAAATTTTAGCATCCTTAAATTATAAACTATCTAAGTTCTCAGTCAAGTCAAATCAACAATAAGGAATACATATGTTGTATATATGCTCCTCAAAATTCACCATTTTCATTAATTGGCTGAATCTCCTACTTGTCATTACATCATTATTTCAGATAATGTAAAAGCCTTTTAAAATAACAAATTCCAGTTTGAAAATTCCGTTGTGAAAAACAATTGTGCTTGGAAACTGCCTCGGTGCAACATCTTCACAAGCATTCCCACTTACATTTTTAGAACAAATCCAACATCTTTAAGACTCCATTTTTGAGCCTGGATGTTTTTGTACTTAGCTATGTACATCACTTTCATTACCCTAGAAAAGAGAATGCTGTCAGGGAGGCACCCTTTGTAAACAGAAAATATCAAATTAACAAGCAACGGGTAACCAAGCTGCCTAAGCTTGTTTCCTGAGCCTGACCTCTAAATTGCAGTGAAGATGAACACTGAAGGGAATAATTTTTTTTACAATCAAAAAAGGCAGAGGAAGCGATGCAGAGAGGACTGAACCAACACACCGTGGGTTTTCTGTTCCAGTAGTATACAGTCCTTCCAGTCCTGCACATGGCATAAGGCTGTAAATCAGTTATATTGCCTGCTTTTTAACAACTAAACCCTCCTACTGATTTNCAGTTTTTTATTAACTGCTTACAATTACAGAAAAATACCCCAGACGTTGCATATTTCTCAAAATAATTTTAATGCTTATTTATGGAGTAATAACAACAAAGCAAAATATTACCTTGTGTTCTCTCTATTGGCTGAACTTCCCAATCTGTAGCACTGGAATTTTTAAGGTTAATTTTAAAACCCACAGAAAAAAACCCTAATGAAATTGTAACAATTTGGCAAAAGTAAATGAAAACACAATTGCAGAGGAGAAAACTCCAATTAAAACACATTATTGCAAGGATCAGTCATCAGAATATTCCATATGATAAATAATTGAAAGATATATTGCTTTCATTAGAACAGGAGTATGGCAAACTTGCACAAGCTGTTTTTGAACCTGAATTCCAAGTGTGCCCCTCTCTCTCTGACAAACTGTAAGTTAAAACAACTTAGATAAGTCTTTTAATTAAGACTTATTTTATATCTTCAGAAAATTTACCTAGCACTAGTTGTTTTAAAATCATCCTTCTGAACAACATCCTTTTTTTGGCCTTCACCATCATATCATTTTGTTTCCATTATCTGGCAAGAAAATAAAAATCCAAGCAATAATATATTTATAGGGAAAAAATGAAATAAAAAATCAACCAAACTGCAAACAAACAAAAAAAAAACCATTCAGAAGCAGATCTTCACAAACTCATCAAAAGGACTTTGAAATACAGCACATAACTTTTTACGCAGGAATCAGACTGTACCAGATATTAAAAGCCCACAGAGTGGAGCGCCCAAACACATTGGCTGGTGTGTCACACTCTGAGAGAGCACACCACCTGCAACATGTATGATAGAGCTCTCCACTCACACACACAGTAAATTTCATCTTCACAACACACAACTACTTGGCTGGCACAGTGTTTGGGCTCCATGGGCTAGAGTGGTGTTTGGCACACACAGGGCTCAGTTCTACTTTTCCCTGGGGTTGCCATCATCCCTGCTTTGGCTTCTCAATGTCCACGCTGAAAGGTCAGATTAGGATCAGTCTCATTGTGTGCTTTAAATCTGAGTTGCAACTTACATTTAGGAAGAATGTTTTTGGGGAAATCCTTAGTAAATGCAATTTTCATCTCACCTGACCCATTTTCTGTAGAAAATCTTCACGGAATTTATGCTGGGCAACCACAAAGACAGAACATGGAGAGGCTTAAAAAGACAGTTGTCTTGTAGAGTTGCATAAAACCAACAGGCAGGGGAAACCTTCCATGACATTTCATCCAGCTTCAGAAGCTCCAATCCTACTTTGTTACCTGCGTAAACAGCAGCAGTAGTTCACCTGGGGCAACAGAACTTTTGTCCACTGCTATTTATCTTGCTGGAAGACTTAGGGCCCACAACAAATAGCAAAAGCTGAAGCCAAAGATTCTCCAGAAGCTGTAGACCAGGGAAGCTTATGTAAATGAATCCCAGAGTTTCTATTATTCCGCCCCTGAAAAGCACACGGGGCCATAGGGCCCTGTGCAATGCCTTCAGATGGGGCTACAGATCTGCTCCTCCTGAGAAGAGCAGCCTTCCCGGGAGCCACGGTTTGTCTGTTTCTGCATATTAGCCAATATCTGAACAGACTGCCCAGGGAAGTGGTGGAGTCACCATCCTTGGAGGGATTTCAGATATGTGTAGGGATATGATTCAGTGGTGAAGGCGGCAGTGTTGTGTTTATGGTTGGACTTGATGATTTTACATGTTGCTTCTAACCTAAACAGTTCAGTGATTGCATGATTCTCTCTGGCAATGTTGTTCCATGGCTCTATCCCCTCCTAATGTTTTTGTTCAGCATTGAATCCTTATTTAACACCACCACCTTAACTTTTTTACATATTCCTGTGCACAGGTTCCTAATTCTGAATTAAAATTGGGGAAGAATTAAAGGCTAGATTAGAAAACCAGGAAAATAGTGATATTAGTGAGAAAGGCAAACTAATTTCTTAGGGGAAAAAAAAGGGGGCCTGGCTTGCCATGAGCAAGATTGAAGCTCAAATTCTAGCTCTCAGCCACATATAGAGACTGCAGACATATCTTCTCCATTCCAGATACCTGGGAGAAGCCAAAGCTACATTGATGCTTTGAAAATTATAACAACAGTGCTTCACATTAAAAAGTCTTTCACCTGTCAGATTTTGGTAGCAATAATCCAAGCTCTTGAGTTTCCATTGCACTCCAAAAGTCAGGGGTTATCAGTGGGAAGATGTAGTTGGCTGTGGGCATTTTCAGCTGGAGTTTGGGGTTTTACAGGGAAGCCTATGCCCCAGATTTCAATGTAAAGTTCAGTGTTAGCCAGACTTGTGTTTGTCTACATACATTCAGGCTTCCAGCTTCCTCAGCTTCATGAGAGACCATAAGGTTACAGCAGCATCAGATCTCAGTGGTAGCTGCTGAAGTGTCACTATGTCTAAAAAATATGGAAAATGAACTACTGCAGTGAAGCTAGTCAGTCTTCATTATTCCCAACAAATATTTTCAAAAGCACTTTAGTAACACTGTGCTTAAAACAAAAGAGAGGACTGCCTGAAAAGATAGTCTTTTGCTTGAAGAATCATTGAAGACTGTATTTTTTTGCAATTGGAAATGTGCAACTGACTGTAGAAATATGTATGTGCCTGTGTATGTCTGCTGTGTGTGAAGTCTAGAGGGATTATTCCATGTTAATGAGAGCCAAGGAATTCTTCTAGCAGCATCTTGCATAAGTGAGAATCACATAATTTAAAGCTGGCCAGGGGCAGCTTTAACTTACATGCCATTTTCAAAATTGCTTTTTTTTTCTTTTTGACGAAAGGAAAGTTATAACTACACTCATTTTTGCTAGCTCCCTTCCATTTTGCAAGTCCACTAACCCTTCTAAAGAATGGGTTTGCACCCTTCTAAAAACCTGTAAGTGGAATACATGTTATTTCCTTAATGGACAAATACTGATTTTGCAGAACGAAAGTGATAATACTACACAATGCTTCCCTCAAGTCCATTAAATGAAACTCCAGGCTCTATGGCCTGTAAATCACAGCAGATTATATTACTAGTGTCCATATTCTTCATTTTCTCCTGCTCCCTTCTTTTCTTTCCTATTATGCAGTGCAGAAAAGGATGTCTTTCAATAACCAAATAGTTGTTTTTTTCATTAATTTATTTGCATTAGAGTCCCCAGCAATGGGAAAACATGAAAACTCTCCCAGCTGTTTTTTTTTAAAATCTGTAAACAAAGTTACATTAAAATTTAGGACCTTTCTATTAGTAACCATGCAGACCTGTGATAATTTCTTTCTGTCACCATGCAGTAAAATAAAACTTATAGTTCATACTGTTTTATAGTGATACAATACAAAATTTCTCTCATTTAACAAAGCACTTTCTTAACAGTGACTCATTGCTTCTCCAGATCTGAGGCATGTATCTGTACATGAGCTACCTTTGATTTGCTGTGGAGCTCTGGACAAAGCTCTTGTTTCAAGTGAATTTTCTAAGACTTAGCATTGCTTCGGATATCTCTGTCTAGGCTAGACATATAATGCAAGGTTGCAGTCTTTATGCTGTAAAGTGTGTCACTAACAACATCTACACAAGATAACACAAACTGAGATAAAAATCAAGATCGCTTTTACTATATTTTTATCTGGGCTTTGCATGTTTTTCATGACGCAGGTACAAATGAATCCAGCTGGTAGTTTTGCTGTTAGGATGGGGAAAACGTGGTAGTAAAAATACAGAATGAATAGTCATACGCTTTCCATCCCTATACTTCTCTCTATGCTGAGCAAAGATAGTCAATGCAGATCAACTGGAGAGGGAAGGTAGGGAAAACTGCCTGACTTTGTATTTCAGTTTAGGTGGTAATTAACCTGAAGCTGCAGCCAACCACACAATTCCAACAACTAAATAACCACAATTCCAGCAACCAAACAACAAAAAAAAAAACATTATGCACACAGGGATGCATCTTTCTTTCAACTGACCCTTGTTGAACACAAGTACTAAATCCATAACTTTTATGACTTCTGAAAGAACTGGGAAAAGGTAAAACACATAATACCATTAAAGGCTGGATGAAACTTACAGTAGCAGGACCAAAAAAAAAAAAAAACCAAACAAAAAACCCCATCCAAGATTTCATGTTAACTACCATTTCTTTTATTCTCAAAGTAATCTTAGTAGGTGGAGGGAGGGAGAGGCAAACCTTTTAAACATTCCTAGCCTGATGTGGGGGTGGAAAAAGAGTCTTATAGGTTGCCCCTTAAAAACAGTAATTAGCTCGGGAAAAGCACAGCAGTTTCAGCTACCAAAAGGCACAAAATCGCAGTGTCACCAGTTTGATCAGCTAATTGATAGGATATGCAAAGACCTGTTCAGAAACGCAGGAGCAGCAGTGATAGGGATCGGCATGTTTGTACTGTGTCGGTTTCAGGCAGGGAAAAAATAGGATGATTGTCAAACTTGAAAAAAAAGTAAAATTAAATCACAGAATTTAAACAGAGTGTTTTATAGTTCTAAGGCTGATATCTTAGATAAGCTTTGCTATTCATTTTTCTGAGAGAATAAACAAAATACAAGCTAAAAATAATGCATTGGCAAAGAAAAGCAGAGAAGAAAAGCAGGGCAAAAATCTTTCTAAACTGATCTCACTCGCCCTATGGACATAAAAAGAATAGTTAACTATGCAAAGCAAATTTTCCTTTTAGTTCCTAATAAATCATGTAAAACAAGTATTCGAATATTCCTATACTTTTCTTTAAAATGTTTTTTTACTGACAGACACGTTTGGAATTTTACAAATCAAGGAAATCACAGTTTCTGCCTCTGTAAGTTTGTCACCTTTGCTAAAAAGCAGCCTGTAGAGGGAAATATATTCACTCAGGTTGAAGGTCAAAACTTCAGGTTTTGTTTGTGTCTTTTGCAGAAAAGCACATTTTTCCTAGTCAGCCACTTTCCACGGGAAGCTGTGCATCTGTAAAGAGATTGGATAAAGACTGGAAGTTCTTTGTGCAGGGTTCATCGGTTGCTGTATTTTTATAGCATGCTCAGCATGCTAGAGAGGCGGCCTCCTGGGCTGTGGCTGGTACAACACAAAAAATATTTGGAAAATAAAAACTGCTTGAGAAGACGGTAAGGAGAATACAGAAAACAGTTCTCCTGCCACCCTTCTGCAAACTCTATAAAACCCAAAACCACACAGATGCAAGCAGATAAAAACTGATGCATAAACCAGTTTATTCCCAGTCTTTGGGAATGCATCATCATCGATTTTCTAGCTTTAGGAAAGGAACCACTTAACAGCATCCTGGTTAGGCACCACTTACCAGCCCATCTTCTCTGCCTTTCAAAGCAGAGAAAGAAACCTGATCGTAATTTTGGAGGAAGGACAGGGTTTTCTCAGGTTTTTTCCATGGGCATGAGTGAACAGGGACAAATGCAATAACAATTACCGGTCAACTGTAGCTGATTGTCTTCCTCTAATCCACTTTATCTTTTGATTTTGTTACAGCACTTACAACAAAGTGCAAATTTTAAAAGCCTGTGGGTCCAACTGGTCATGGATATCCATGCATGCAGGGTGTTGCTCTGATTATATCCAGCCAGCACTTTATGATCACTTAAAAACTTCACACTATTTCTGCCTGGCTAAAACTCAAGGAATTTATCCCTTGATTCAAGGCCATTTGTTATTTCTGTTTCCAGCTAAAAGAGAAAGTCAGATGCAATTGTGACAAGAAAAAGTTGCTCAAGCGGTATTTTTTTGATCAAAAAGAAACATAAGGTAATTCAAGAAGTACACTGTTTAGGAGGCAAAGGCCTTTTACATTGAGACAGGTTAAGAAGTTAAAATGCCAGAGACTTCTCCAACACAAACAAAATTTTAAAATCTTAAGAAACCCTGCTGGATAATTTCTACTGATTTTTCCATCTATGCCTGTGAAACATCACTTACATAGTTTTCTTATCACAATTTAAAAATAGGTTTAAAAGTATTGCTTCCAAATATAAGGATTATAGATAGTGACAGAATTTGAGAGAAAAACATTCATGGAGAGTTCTAAATATATTTTAGTTTTTACGTGAAAAATAGCCACAATCCTGATCTGTTCTCAGCCAGCTGGACTTTTGCCAGTGTATAATAAGATTAAAATATAAGCTTAAAAGTTGTTTCAAGATACTGTAACTGGGCTGAAAATGAATTCTCATTTCTGCAGCTAGTACCTAAGCACAAAATCTATGAACAATTAAATAGGAAAGTAAATTTTACATTCTTTTTCCCTCAGAAGAAAAAAAAGGAATATCATTAATTCTCATATAGACTATTTCAATTACAGCACTTCATGCCTTCCAACTCCAGTGCATTAAGTGAAACAGAAAGGTTATTCAGTTAAAATACAGAATCCCTGGAAATTTATGATATCTTTCTGTTGGAAATCCTAATTATTAAGGAACTCCAGATTGTAATTTTTTTTAGCTCATTAGAGAAGAAAATATTTTTAAACCTCCATTTTTGAGAAGGTACAGTTATAATATTCCTACAATGTCTCTGGTTTTTGAAAAGTGGCATATTATTCATCCCGGGTTCTTTGATGTGTGTTTTTTCCCTCAATCCATGCTCCAACAATTCTGTCATACAGAGAACTGAAAATTAAGTTATTCTCACCAGCAATACTCCTCCACAAAGAATCTATCAAACCATAGATATAAACCTCAGAACAATCCCTGCCAGGTTTCTCATGCAAATGCTGCAGAAAAACTTACAAGAGCACTTTAAGATATTGAGAACCCTTCAATACAACCCAGTATAATAACTTTTACTTGCTAATTTCTATGGGTCAGTTGCAAAGGAATAGACCTGTCAATCTTTTTCAGATGTAGCAGAATTTGTCTGTCTACAAACAGGGATGCTTTGTTGTTGCCATAGAGACTAATCCTCCACTTTCCTTCTGTTGACACAGCTAGTCACACTCTAAACTACCTGATCACACTTTTAATAGGCAGCTGACTCCAGTACCATAAAATGCTCAAATCAACTTTGCAACACTTGACGCATCTACTGTTGCTTTTAATAATAATAATAATGATAACAACAACAACAATAACTGATAATAAAGTGTTCCATAAGTATATTACCACTCTTGGTAAAAAGTAAATTGTATATGAGTAATGATTGTCTGATGATTACTTTGCTCAAATTCCAACTTAATTATATTATTCTAGGTGCATAAATTGTTATAATAAAGTAAATGTTATTTTAAATTTGCCTTTCAAACTTGCTTTTTTATGTCTCAGATAGGAGCTTCCTTTAAGCATCCATTGACTAAACATACAAAGTAGTATAACTATTAATCAGAAAATAATTTCTGATTCTAATCACAGAGTTCTGTACATTACATCATTTTCTCATTTCCAAATGTTAAAACCTGAGAAGAAAGGAAATGTGGAGGCAACTCACACCCTGCAATAAGGCAATTTTAATTTGGGTGACTTGAAACTTTGTGATGTTTTAATAAATACTCCATGCTTAAAGCTGATTCAAAGACTATTCATGCCTTATTGGTTAGCAAACCAAATAGTCAGAAGAGAGCTTTTTTCCCTCAAAAAA
>WAAB01016740.1:0-25673 GCA_013389865.1 Piaya cayana | reverse complement strand
AAAAAAGGTTCAAACACATTTGCTTTTGTCCAGGTTAGAATAATTTTACAAGCTTTTTCTTTTATTATTCATTGCTTAAATAAAAGGTGAAAGGGACAAAAATAAGAAAATAGGAGGACATTAACACGTTAAATGAACTTTTTTCTTCTAAGTGACAGGAAGTCTTAATGAAAATTTTCATGACAGAATTATTTTGCTGTTTATTTAATCTAAAGTCTTTTAAAATGTCTTTACTTCCATTCTTCAAACTGTACTTAGCAGTCTTCAGTGTTAAATTGCTAATTCTCTTTCCAGTTCCTCCTAATACAAAATGAAAATTCTAAAGGTAGTATTCCAAAGCTATTTTGCCCTTCTTTAACATATATTACAAAAAGTTTGTTGTGACTCCTTTAATTAACAAGAAAAATTGATGTGTATCATTAATTACGTCAATAGAAATCATAAATCATCACTGAGTGCTGCAATTACTTATTTTTAAGTCATGTGAAGACAGATGACAGCCAGAAGATAAATTCACAGACCCTTCAGATCAGAGTAAAATGAGAGAGAAATAGTGGAGAAGAAGAAAAGATGCAACAAAACTGGCAAGAGTCTATGAATTAAAACACATAAATAATTTTCCCCTGTTTTAACAATGTTAATTAAGATATTACAGCAAAACTAAAACACTAGTAATGTCAATGGTGTTTCAATTACAAGCCTTAACTTTCAAGGGCTGTGAATTTTTGTTTTCATTATTTATAAACTGGCTGAGATTTTATTATAAGCTTACCCTTTTGTGCTTTCTATTTGTCTTTGTTTTGGAGAAGGGTAGTGAAAATGCCTGAAGGTTCAAGCACACTTTTAAAATGTATTTTATGGTCTTTTCTGCTGTAATGTCAGTGAACATCATCTAATCAGATTTTTCTGGTGGGAAAAAAACCCCAAAAAACTAGTGTGAATACAAAATAATAACATTCTGTATATTTATATTAGCCATATTTTAATGATATAGCTTAGTTATACTTTTCTCTGACATTCACTCTAAGAAAGGTGGCTGAGAACATCCAGGCATAGGTAGAGGACTGATGCTAGTACTGCATACCCTAAATCATGGCTTTTTCCTGAAAACTCTGATGAACAGATAGGCTTACACAGCTCAGGACTTATAACTAAAGTTACTGTTCTTTGGATTCAAATTTAGATATTTGCATAGCATTGCTACTTGCACATATACACAGAGGCAGACAAGTATGGGCTAATGTAGTTTTACAAATTCTTGCAGGAAGACAAAGTCTTGATTCAAAAAAGAAGTTAATTTGTATTTTATCTTGTGAGATGAGGTATTTCCAGCATAACATGAAAATTTTGAATCTGTATAAGCAATTTTAATATAGACATTTGCAAATACAGCTATATATACTAATTCTGTATGAACTTGTGCATACATGCCACTAGCATGCTCACACAAAGCTGAGTCCCTTTCTTAGCCACAATTTGAAGGCTTAGGACATAGTACAGATACTCACCATACTGCAAAGTTTTCAATGCCGAATTTAAACACAGTTTTTCCAGTTAATTGAGCAGAGACATAGTATGAAGAATTTCAAATCATTTACAAAATACTGAGACATTCATAGTTCTTAAGTGCACCGAGTGGAATAATAATCACTTCCCAATATTTTTCATATCATAAGGTACATACAGGGAATGCCAGCAAGAACATCAGTGTACACTGACAATAAAACTTAATATCCTCATTGAATAACCAGGTGTGAAACTAGGAAAAGCTCAGACAGGGTACAAGTAGCAGTATTTTACAGAGGAGAGGGACTCAAAACCTGCTGTACTTTTCAACTTAATGCTTTCAGGGCATGTGAGGATTCAGCCGGCAGAATTCATTTACAGCAGTGAATATCTGTTTTAAAGCATGGCACAGGGTAGCATGGGAAATATTGGTGAAAAAAAAGGCAGTGAGTTATGAGATTTTAAGCCACCCTCATGTCACAAGTACCCAAATTTTACAATTTTATACTTTACATAGTCCTGTTCCTAAAAAGAAAATTATAACTGTTAGCACTGTCCATCTTTTACCTTCACAAATACGGCCAGTATTTTTAAACTTCATATTTGTTCTAAAATTCAGTTGGGCAATGTCATGTTAAAAATGTCAGCAGCCACTTATATTTTATTCAGAAAAATGCTTCTACTTCAGGTACCGTTAACGGAACTAAGCAGGTGAGAAGAAATTAAACCATTGTCAAAAGGACCCTTAACAAAAATCAATGCTTTCTGGAAGTCTCATGTCATTGAGAAAATTTGGTAAATATTCTTGCCAGCATCAACAATATTATGGGGGGTTTTTTTTACATTATTCATCATAAAAACACTGCTTTCTTGTCTTATCATTTTGAAGAAACTCAAAAATGACACATACAGATGAAGATGAAGACACAACATCTTGTCATTGCTTTTTCCAGACATGTAAGGAGTCACATAATTCCCCCTGACTTAAGAGAAAGCCCTACATTTAGAATCTTTCTCTTTTTTTTAAGAGGTCACTCAACAATAGTATCCATGTGATAGCAAGCACACACGGAACTAAATCATAAACGGTCCAAATAGGATCAGTCATTGGATTTGGATGCCAGCAATAAATGTCTCTTTTTGACATTCAGCTTATCTTTGACCACATTCCTTGAATAAGAAATCAATTGGATTACCCACTGACTAAAGTATATGTTAAACATGAAGTTGAATGTGGCAAAATTAGTTCATATTTTTACTGGAATACATGACTTCGTTATATCCTTATCCCACATAACCTTCTCTATTGTAGTAAACTTGTTTCACTTCGCTGAAGCAGTGCAGGAAAATGTAGATTCAAGTTTCCCTGTAAAGTCAGTCTTGCAAATTAAGGTCCAGTGCAACTCCAAAAAGTCTAATATAACCATCAGCAGTCAGGTTTTTAAACTTATATTCAGAATTAAATTCTAATCTATTGAAGCAACAGGCTGGATCAGGGGAATATTTATTTCATACTTTGATAAAACAGCTACATCCTACTTGCAGGATGCTTTGGTACATCATTACCCTGGGAATCATTTTTTTCTTAAAGTAGCATAGGCAGCACTTCACATACATGCAAAAACATATATGAAAGTTGTCTTTTAATTGATTCCTTTCTGCAAGATGAAAAAAAAGTGTAATTTTTTTGCTCTAAGGGCATTTAAAAGTAAGTTCAGGTGTAAGTAATGCTATGATACTATTTTTATAAGGATTGGCAGTCAATTAGGAATATCTAATTAAAAAACAACAACAAAAAATATTTAAATACATTAAATGATGCAAATCTTTCTACAATGCACATTGGAAACAGTTTCTCTAATCTGATAAATTGCTGGACTACATCTTGCACCTTCTTAACTTTTGTTTACGTTGGTAAAGATGACCTATTGCAGATCAATTTTCCACTGGTTCCAATCCTTTGTCTTCCTGGTTGAACATTGCATGCTCTCCTTATACAACTTTCCACTTGCAACAAGAGAAAGGATTTAAAGATCAAAGAATATCGATCTTCATTCCAAAGTCAATGTCACATGTTCTAAAGTGTGCATCAAGCAACACAAGTTAATTTACAGTCATGCACATAAGGCAGTGCAGGACAAACCTCTCTCTAACACAGCTACCGTTCAGAAACAAAAAAAACCAGTGGGCCAAAAACAGTTTAACAAAACTACCTGATTAACTATTGATGCCAAATGGAATAATAGAGCCATTAAAGAGGAATATAAATGCAAGTTATACTCCTTCATTGTATTTTGATTCAATTTTTCACCCTACATTTTTTTTTAATAGAAACTGTACCAGGTAATATTTTTTCCAAAGTTTTGCATGCCTTTTTTGATTTTAAAATGACTACAGTACAAGAAACTGTAGCCTTTATTGCTTTGGCATAAAATGAAGGGGTATTTACTCCTAGTGAGGATACACAGTGATAGTATTTTTCTGGGTGTGAAGAAGTTACTCACCTACGCTACAAGAACTCTTACATGAGATTTCAAAGTACTTTTGTCTGTCTAACTCCCTAATCATTAGAAAGCTTGCCAAAATAATTTGTACGTAATGTCATGGCCATGATTTAATGACATTAATGTGGTAAAATGTAAGGTCTTTCCTATTGCATGGGCAAGAAGGAGGCTGAAGTTTGAGCTAGGGAACTAAATGAAGATAATGTTATAAGAATAACACTGATTAATTTAACAAATACTTTAGAGACAAGAGGTACTCTTTCACACTGCAAAACATTTCACACAAATTGCAGCATAATCTGAAATTATTAGGTCCATGCAGGCACGGCACTCACTAAAGTTTCCTATTTATATGACACGTGTTTTATTTGGAGCACATCTAACTTTACAAGGTGGACATATTTAGAAGCAGTATGTCCTGCCTGCAAGAAGTAAAGGTTGTCCAAGGATATCTGGACCACAATAGTGCCTAGCTATTTAACAGATATCTTAGTAGAACATAAGCATCTGAGGAGGTTAATGCCTTTACAGACCTTTCTGTAAGAAAGTTATTTCCTCTCATTGCACCCACTCACTGGAGTTGGCTGGTACATTCTCAAAATCTTAATTTCATTTCTGTGTGACTAGACAGTATTCCTGATTGACAATTTAGTATCTGAGGAAATATCACCATCATCACCCCTCCAGCTGACAGAAATAACATTTGGTAACGTGAATATGGTTTTATTTTCCAGGAAAAAGACTGAGTCAGGATTTTTTACAGGGTTATTTTTGCCTCTGGTGAATTAATAAATTCTTTTAATGCTATTTTTGAGATTTATATTAATTTGGTTATAAAAAGTAGACCTCTGATTGGCATGAAGAAAATCTTTAACTGTATTCTTCCTGATTGCAGTAAAATTCCAGATTACTTTATCTCCCTTTATTACTTGTTACTCTTTTGAAATATTCATATATGTATAAACATTAACAGCTCTTTACAGTAAAGAAGCAAGGATTCAAGATTTATTCTTTCCATCATTATCAACCAGCATGATATATGCTCCTGTACTACATGAAAAAGAACATCCCCTGCCTCATCCCCATTTAGATTATGGTAGCACACTCTTCATTACATGTTCCCAAACATACATTAAATATACATATTCCTTCTGTTTCTGCTTCTTTATGTACAAATACNAAAAAAAAAAAAAAAAAAAGAAGCTATTCCAGAAAGTCTGACAGACAGCATATCTACACAACTACATGCAAACTCTTTGCTGCATGTCTGAAGATCACTTTGGACAAGGAATAGCTTTTACACACAAGCTTAATAAACAGACAGGTCAAGAAAGGTATGTCCACTCTGTGAAACTCCCTTTGGGTACATAAAGAACAGCATTATACAGTTTAGCTTTTATTAGCCCAAGGCCAATAAGTAGTTTTGGGTGCATCTATTACATTTTTGTCAGCTCTGAAGTAAAATGGCCTCAGTGGAAGAAATAATTTGGACTCCAGCATTTTTTTTTGTTTGTTTTTTAAATCTTGTTTGGGTCAACAAGATAAAAAAAAGTATCTGCAGGACAAAGAATAACAGAACCAAAACAATCCATAGAGCAGCTGTAGTCCTTCCTGCTGGAGGGAAAAAAACAGTTGTAAAGTGTCTCCCCGGCCATGAATCTCTATTTTAGCTTTTGAAAACAAACCTCTACAGCAGGATGTTTGCTACTCATCTGAAAAATAAACCTGTGACTTAGGAGAAAGGTCTGAGAAGCACAATGAAACTGTCTCATACAAATTCTTTGTAAGGTCCTAAAGTAGCAGGCTGCTGAATTAAAGGGGTGCAAATGGACATTCTTGTCCCAAAATTTTGTACTCTTTCTGCTCCAAAGTTTTCTTATAAATTTCCAATGCAAATAGAATTCTTAGAAATACAATAGCAATAATTATTATTACTATACATGCCAGTGTCTCTTCATTCTAATAACTAAATAAATCAACATTACGTTACACAATGAACCAGACCATAGATTTCCATTTTTGCTCTTTTTTAAATATCTGGGGTACTTCGTAGCTGAAAATGTTGTTATTTACGTGATCTTGTGGACCACTTTCTTCAGCCTTGCAAGGTTATCTTTTAAAAATCATATTTGTATGTACGGAGTCTTATGTCTCCAAAATATACTTCACAGGCTAAAAGCTGATACTTAACCCAAAATCTACATGGATTACACTCGCATCTTAACATAGCTAGGAGCCTGCAGGCAGAACATAAACCCATTAAGACCCTGGCAATGTAAACAACTGTGAAAAGTGATGCAATACCACTCCATTTCAATACTACAAAACCTTTGGAACTGTAAAAAACCCACAAAACGTCCTGCTTATGTGGACCATTATTTGTGAGGAGCTTTCCCAAAGCATTGTGCTTTGTATAAAGCCTGCTTTTAAAATATGTAATTATTTATGGAGCTACACTCTTTCAGTTTGAAAAATGGAATTAAATGTAGGCTAGTTCTTGAAATACAGTTTCAGGCAGGAATGGTCATCTGCTTGTAGACAGACAGTGATGGTACTGCAGCTGCTTCTGTTCATTATACTGTATTTCATGTCTTCTTCACTGTCAACCTTTTATGCATTGAATCAACAGCAGTAGAGAAGGACTTATTAACTACAGGAGGATGTTTCTGAGCTGCTCTGGGCTTACAGCTATGCACATGAGAGCAAAAATCTACCCTAGTATGAGACACGGGAGAATTTCTTCAGAGTCCTTCTGTTTATCCTTCTCCTGATTTTGTTTCTTACGTTTCCTCACTTATCAAATGAAGCAACAACTTTCTTCCACAACATCAGTAGAAAGTTAATTCCCAAGATTCTGACTTTGATAACTTCCAGCTTCCCAGGAATTCACATTTCTGCCAAGAGCAAAACTGTTTAGTAAATCTCTAAGAGCTTTGGTAAATAGGATGCCATCCAGTAAATTAATCAGACTTTCAAAGCAAATAGCTAAGGGGTTTGATAAACAGAAGTTATAATAACACAGAGTGTTAAATACACACACACACACATATATATGTATTTTTATATATATATGTATATATTTATAAATGCCTGTATTACAAGCAGGAAACAATTCATGCCTGGGATGACTGCATTATTAGTCACAGCACTGTGACCTCTCACCCTAAGTGATAAAGTACACAGGTCAGAATTGACAATACATACTCATGGCTGATCATGGCTGCCAGTTATTGATCTGAGAAGGGGAAAAAAAAGAAAACTTTGCAATAAAAACATTGCTCTGAATTACAAACACGCATTCTCCTGAGACTCAGCAACTCTCTGGGTTTCTCCCAGTGGAACTGGAAAGCAAGAAGTGAGTTCAGCCAGTATTTAATATCAAGTGAATGTGGTGTTTAATCAATACTATTCTGCTTTTGTTCCACGATGTGGAAAGCAGTGTCTATTCATTCAGTAAAGGTTAATGCCAAGGGTCAAGTGATTTCACACTCTCTGTAGGATCCACAACATTTCAGTAGTTCAGATGCTTTGGACAATGATGACTCAGTTGGACTGATTTATTGCCACTCTAAGGCCCTGCTTAATACTAAAGTGCTATCTTATTATAATACCTCAGAAAATAGCACTGATAAAAGAGGAGGCAATAATTACCTACATTTTGAAGTAATGTCTTCATTTCTAACATCCTATAAAGATGTAAGGTCCATTTAAAATGATCTGCCTCCTGTATTAGCAAGTCAGTTAAATCAGATATTATCAGTGCTCTCTGGTTTATGAAATGCTATCTATGCAAAAGAAATCTGGTGGATGTATTAAGAAAAATGCAAATCACAAGCAAATGTAATACACTACATCATTTAACATACATTTTGAGGAATAATTTATTTTCTTGTCTACTTGCCCTAAAACAAAAAACACTGTTCTAGGGTAAATTAATAAGAAAAAAAAGGGGAGAAAATTGTCAAAGTAGAATAAGAATATAACAATCACAGACATGTTATGTTCTAATCAGGCTTTAATATGTGAGACCACATAACTTAGAGTATTTACAATTGCTTCTTTTTAAAATCCCTAACTTAAGAGTATATGTGCAAAAAGGGGAAGGCCATATACTCCTCTTCAATATGATACAGTGAAAATGACATTATGCGAGGTCATTGTCTAAATCAGAATGCATTTAACTTTGTCAGGGGTTCTAATTTTGAACATGTTAGGATCTGTGATTATTATTCAGCAATGTCTTATTCAAGATGTGTTTTATATAATGAAAGAAGTTCAGATGTCACCAGAAAAATAGTGTGAGAAGAATTAATTGGAAGGCTTATCAGAGAAAAGTCATTTAGAATCCAGCTCTACCTAATATATCACTGAATGATGAATATACCAATCAATTAATGAAATAAAATAAATTCTGCAAATTTGACTGAAGACATCCTATTATTATAAGTGGGAGGATATTCGGAACAGTTAATTGCTCCTTATTTTAGGTTCTAAGTATTCAAAAATCCTTTATGTGAATTTTCAGCATCCCTTTCTCCTCCAATTACAGTTGTTTAGAAATTTCTTCTGACTTGTTTTAAACGACGATGTTATATTTTCTATAACACTAAGGTAGATATAGAAAAAAGACTATTTAATGTGAGATAAAGGAAAAAAAAATTCCTGTGTCCTTACATCTTCCAGATATTGTGTTTTCTTTTTAAAAAAAAGCAATTAGTGCAAAAAAAGACAAAATGTTCAGCATAGTATTTATTGAGAGATGGACTAGTTGTTATGAAAGAATTCTACATTGTAAGACAACTAGTTTACTTTCTTTGATGCAATAAATTGTTACTGATACAGTGAAATGTTTACTGAGTGAATTACTCTTTGACCACTCTTTCAACAGGTAATATCAAAAATACTGCTAAAGGTTATTAATGATGGTGACACAATAATGTTAAAGATGAAAATAATAAAAAAACCCCAAGACTTTCTACTTAAATTTATAGACTTTAAAAATCTCTAAATAGCTCACAGTTCCAGACAACATCTTCATACTACCTGACATCTGTTGATTTCTTCCTCTCCCAACAAGATTTCAGTCACCGTATGAAATACAAAACCCCACCACACTTCTAGTTAAGATTTGACAGAGAAATTTAGGCTTTGGTAACTAACATACTTCAGTGATAATGAAGAACATCTCTGATATCTGGAACAGAAACGAAGAAGATCGCCTACCTAAAACTGGTGCAAGTTTAAAATCCTTTTCACTAGGAAAAAAAGTCTGTCTTTTTACTTGAACAAGATGCTTTCCTTAATTTATTTAGTTACAGAATGCCTTGGATGGTCTCAGTTTACGATAACAAAGACTTTGTTACACTACATCAGTTCACTGCACCATTAAGTTCAGAATCTTGCCTGCAGCCCCTGCTAGTGCCCAATGTATCACATAACAGGAACAACCAAGGAAAAAGACAGTCTGTCTGACCCCATTGATTGGGAGTATCCACCTTGAAGCAGGAACTTTATTAATCCCATTTTTTTCTGATCAAATCAGTATTAGAGGTTATTTCCTGGTGAAGATTCACTAATTAACATTCAGTTAAATTATACAGTCTAGAAAACAAAGTCTGTCTTAATGCTAATTAATTTTCTTATGAAAACATACAGACCTAATGTACATGTAATATGTATTTTGGTTGTGAACAAGAATAACTATACATCAACAATACTCCAAGACTGTAATAAAGATTACAAGTATTCACAGTACTTAGTAGAATAAACAGCCAGAAAAGCTGATAATTGCAAAATTGGGCTGAAAGGTGTTCCTAGGAATTGTAGCGATACTGTATCATCTAATGATTTAAATGCTTCAGCTTTTATCTGATGGCTGGACTGCATATTACTTCATTCAGTTTTGCACACTGGAGTAGAATTCTACTGCAGCAGGTATTTTGGAAATGGGGTATTGAAAAAGGATAAGTTGTAGAGAGAAGAGAACAGCTATTCAGATCATCACTCTAATACCTAATAGGATACCAAGAACAAAACAAGATAAAAAGACATGCCTAAAACTAGGCTTCTGAATCTGTACTTAGGCAATTAAATAAAAGGCCTAATTATGAAGACTGCTAAACAACCAGGAACTCCTATTATAGTGGCGTCATCCTATTGCACTAAGGGCACTGAACTAGCTGGCTTCTGAAAAATGTGGCTGAGTATCCAGACTAATTATGTAAAATACTTGCTTTGTGACAGAGTGCAGCATCTGTGATTTATATAGGCAGATTTAGCACCCTTTTATATACTGAGGGGTACAGACTGAATTTGTATCTCTGTTCATGCTCAAGTATATGTGATATGAATGGACATGTGAATTAATCACAAATAACATGTTTATTACAACTGTGCTACTTAGTTATGATTTATAGCTTATTCTATTGTTTTGTGCCACTTTTATAACTTTTTTGGGTTTAATCTTCAGTTATGCATGGCTTCAGGCTTTGGGATGCTTGCAGTTAAATTTTGACCATGTAAGATTATTGCAGTAGAAAAGAAATTGAAATATGATGAAAAAAACTTTAAATTTACAACTGCTAATTATTGCAAACCAGAAACACTGATTTCATATTACTGGATCACCTGTTGAAGATGATGAAAATAAATAACTTAATCTCACCTGATTTTATGAAAAATAACACATTGTTTGAGATAATTCAGCATGAGAAAAGTTATTTGTAAAACATTAGCTTATATAGTATTACTAAATACATGTATAGTCAAAACCTGCTCATGGTAATCTGAATTTTGCTCCAACAGCAAGTGTTTCTCTGCAGGTCATTGTAAAAGGACCCTGCCTAGCTCAAGGTTCTTATGGGAGAATACTTCTTGCAGGACTGAAACCTTGGTGTAGATAATTTAAACAAAAATATCCTTGCTAAAATGAGGATATCTCCAAACCTTGAGATGCAATATTTCCTTCTAGCATTGTTTCTATGCCTTTACTGAGGTGTGCAATGGATTTCATGCACTCAGGTGCAACCTGTAGAGAATGCATACGTGCATCTCAAATCTCTTAAAAATTTTGATCTGAAGTCTCCAACTGTTAAAGGTTGGTTTCCACTGACCTAGAAGATTAAATATCTACTGCCACTATGCTGAACAAGGCTGGCATCCTAACTGAACCCACAGCATGACTTTGCAAAGACAAGGCACATATTTCATGTTCCCTGCTGCACACAAGTAGAGTAAATGTGGACACTATACCATCTGAAATAAATAGGCTTTCAGATATTACTCAGATGATATAATGCTATTGTCAGTTCAGTCAGAAAAATTAAAAACAAAACCATTCACCAAGGCTAATACATTCAGAAGTATATCTTGCTTACATTTAGAATAACGTATGGTGCTTACTTTCTCATTTTTTGTCTTTCCAGCATTTCTTCAAGCAGCTATTTATGCTGCTAGTGCAGGTCACCACAAGGGAGAGTTGACAAGAAAAGTATTTCCATTTACTTTCAATTCTAATGCAAAATCCCATCTTTCCTCAAAACTCTCATATCATATGCAAAGTACCATTATTCTCTGCACTGTGTTTGCTATCCACAGTGTCTCTAAAACAGGAAATTAAATCCATCATTATGGACCTGTAAGCCAAATCCCCATCTTTTCTCACAGCTATGACATTATGCCTCTCAAGAAAACACCCAGGAAGAGCTATACCCTGCACCTCCAGGTTGCACAGCTCCTGCTCAGAGAACTTGTCATTTCACTCCATCCTGCCAGGCCTCACAAAGCATCCTTGGACAACGTGGCTCCTGTCGTTGTCCCCTCTTTGTCATACATCATGATATACAGGGCCTATCTGAGAACGTAGCATCCTGAATTCTGAACCCCAGGCATACTCAAGAGCCTTGCAAATTTTCCCTATTTGTGAAGGAGATGGGGGAGCACATGTCAAAGGCAGCTGTTTTACTGTGCAGCATTAGTCTGTTCTTAATCTCTTCGCTTCAGTTGCTGAACTGAAATGTTATATAAATATGTCATTCTTTATGACAAAAACCAAATAAATGCTAATACTATCATTAAAAAGAAACTTATGTCTGGGGTGTAATGGGGAGATCAAGTGACAGAGTCAGTAGCTTTTGCTCTAGGAAAGCAGATGTGAACATTCTTCATCTTAAAAGAGTGATGCCACTGCAGCACATCAGTTGGGTTATGTCAATCTGGGTGATACATAGCACAAATACTCCAACCCAGGTCTTCATCTGCTGTCATTAAGCAAAGAAATGCTGAACTGTCAGCCCCAGACTGAAACAATATGCTGGCTAGCTGTTGCAATAAACTTCAAGTTACTGTTGGAAAGTGGGCATGATTGGTGGTATTCTGCAACCAAGTCTCCAGTCAGCTCTCAAAGATGAGACACACCGTGCAAGCAAAGGACCTAGAACTGAAGGATGTTTAAGGTCCCTTCCAACGCCAACCATTCTATGATTCTATGGCCTCTTTGGTACAATGTGCAAAGTTTCCAAGGAGATACCATTTTTACATGTGATATACATATCTTTCCTATGAATGAGGCCTCTCCACTTCATATCTTGAGCATGTTTATCAAAACACACTCTTAAACTAGGTGATGTGAGGCACCAGAACTCTCTTTGAGTCTGTCAAAGACAGTATGGCTTGTCTAGCTTGGATAAAGAAGTCTTTAATCTTTACATGTGCGTTATTTGTTCTGCCTTTGCACAGTGCCCACCACAGTGAGACCCTCATCCAGAGCAGAGCAAATAGCATAAAAATACAGGATGCTCCTGATTCCTTTCATGACTGATGACTTATCTTCTTCTCAGGCATCTAAATACTGTGCTTACACATAATGCTGACTGAAGATCAAACGAGTGTGTAGACAGCATGCCTCCACAACCTCCCATCCCTCTCAACACAGCTGTTCACATCATATTTGAGGTCAGTTCAGTCAAAGCTACCTCAGCTTTGTTAAATTTTTTGACAATACTATAGCTTTTGGATGCCAGTGCAAACAAGCTGCCATCACATCCCCAGGATTAGGGAAGATTTTAAATTTCAGTCAACTTGGCCTTGTTTGTTTGCCTTTGCTAAGATGAGGAGTTGTCAAACTACACAATTTCCATAGCTGTCAAGGATGTTTTTGAACATGCAAATCTGCAGTACGTTTTATCACAAACATTGCAAAAAGCTTTAAAACCGGGACATATGAAATATGTATGCTTTCTTTTTGTTAAAAATATGAAGTCTCTAGCTCAGCATATAGACCTTCAACCTGTGTATCGATGTACTGCTGTCTTGTTTGCTTTGTAGCCAAATTGAAACAATAGAGCTTCAACAATATTGTCAATGCCTCAATTTATCTCATTTGAGCATTTTGTTATACACAGGCATGAAGAATATAATTCTTGTTCATTTTTTATTCTTCTTGGAAGCTTTGAAATTTTTTGAGGATGTGACCATATTCCATATAACCGCCTTAATTTACACCATCAAAAAGACATTCCAGAGAGGCTGCTGTGCAAAGCAGCATTTTACCTTACTGTACTAAGAAGGACAATAAGTAATCTGATGCATATTGCATGTATTTATCACTTCTCAGATATGGATTTCCCTTCCTCACTGGGTGACCACATCGCCAACCCACAATCCAGAAAACACCTGACTATGGCATCTGCAATGCTTTAAAAGTGAATGAAATTTGTCACTCTTACCACTTAATCCACGAGAAAACTGTGGTTACATGATCACAACAAGGAAATGATAGCTGATTATTTCCAACCACCATCATCACAATTTAAAATAAGTTACTTTTTCCTAACAAGTATATTTAACATTAATGAAGTTAAATTACTTATTAAGGACATGTGTCTTCCTCCAGTGCATTTCAGTTTTAGGTTTTTATGAACAGAAATAGGTAAATATGTAACCTTCACACCCATTTCTCTTACTTTATACACAATGGTCCTTTTTGGCTCTCACTCCTGACGCTGTGCTCTCCCCACTTTCCCTACACCTCTGTCACTGTTGACACACGTAGAAGCAGATGTGGTGATGATTCATCAACCTGCAGGTCTGCCACTTAACTCTATTAATTCACTGGTGCCTAAAACCACACGTAAACAGGATCTTGCACACAGGACAAAACCCTTTGCTTTTCATGATTAAAAAAAGTAGCTCTTTGAGTTTTACCTATCTGGATGTTTTCATCATGGTCACAATTAGAGATTACATGTTAAGTGGGCTATCTGTGCTACAGCATCAAGGGAAGATCAACCAAGATGCAGAAGAGAGAGACTGTGAAGAGAGCAGTGTTTTTCACTGCTGTGGCAAGTGTGTTGCCTTCATCAGGCAGAATTGTTGGAGAGTACTCACTGATTTTGAGCCTTCAGTTTCGGTTCGTTTTGAGTCATTTATTTCAAATAAGCCAGATCACTGCATTCTGCCTACAGAACCCCAATACAAAATACCATGTTTCCTTACTTCCCACAAGGAATAAACACACAGTAAAACATACAAGATTTCATATTATATTTGGCAGTTAGTCTAATGATTCATTGTCAATATACATTTCTTCTAGAAACACGTTGCTTATAGTATATATGGAGTGTAAAAATCTTTATATTCTAGAACATTATAAGACTAAGCTGAATGCAGCTATTTCTAGTACAGGAATACGGTTGTCAAGAAATAAGGGCTATTTAAATACTGCACTTCCAATTTTTTCTTAAGGATAGCAATCCTCTGTGCTCTTGAAGACATCTTGAAGGGGTTGTTGGTATGTATTATTCTGCACATTTAGTGCCACATGGGACTCTGAAGGGATAAAGTTATACAATGCCTTAGGCAATTAAGAACAAGGATTATAGGGAAAAAGAAGGCTGTAATGTAGACCAGTCAGCATGATATAAGTAGAATACTTAATGCTTAAGACAACAGAATAAGTACCACACTGTCTTGGCTAACACAACAACAGACAACATTTCTTTTCCATGTTGAAAATTGTTTATCTGAACCAGCAATGTTCAAATTCATTAGTGAAGCCATTATTTATTTGTGGAACATGACTTAAAATCTCAGCAAACACTGAACAATCTGTGAGGAGTCCTTAAATACTGAATGTATGTAACTAGACATCTCAATTTAACAACCAGACATACATTAAACAGCATTAATAGCGAGGCACTTAATGGATCAATTCCCACTGTTTGTGTAATGTGGACATTAAAAAAAGGCTTATTAAATGACAAGCTTTCCCTGGTTTGTGCTAATTAATTATACACTGCATCTGACTGTTAATTTAGTGGGAAAATGCAGCCCAAAATTATGGTTCCTGCTTGAACTTTGCCTCAGCCCCACCTAATTCAGCACAGAGTGCAGCTGCGACCTGCCTCTGAACGACGACAGTATTAAATTAGAGCACAAGGCCATCAATTTAATAAGTACTGTAGCAGGTAATTTGAATAAGGACAGTATTAGTATTCTACCAATGCACAACTAAAAGCAGCTGACCTTTCAGACCAGAGAAGATCCTTGAACACATCTAGCTGAATTGGAGAACACAGTAATAATCTGACCATGTTAAGAGTGCCAAGAGAGACTTTTACAGCTCTACACCATTACTATACATCAGCTACTCTACAGTATATAAGAACACTTTATGTACAGAAAAACAAGGTTATAAATAGAACAAAGGCAATGTGAAAGATATATTTGCAGTGGCACATTAGAAAATTCTCCTTATTACCTTGATTTATGGTATAAAGAATATAAAATTAATCAGTGCACATAAAAATGCACTATGAACACCAACATAACAACTCAGTGACTTTTCACCACAAATTTAGTGCCAAGAACACAGGTATGTGTTGTGTAGTAAAAGTGCAGTATATAAAATCATTTTGCTATCATATCTGTTGTAAACACAGCAATATAAGCAGGACATAGCATTCAGGCTGGAGAAGGATAATGGTTTTCAGCTAATTGGCAAGTGGTTTTTTGAGCTTTGTAACTACAGTAAAAATTCTTTATCAACGAACTGACAGTGTAGCCATAGTGCTATACAAAATTCCTCTAAATTCAGTGAAGCCACTTTTAAAGGAATGAGGATGCATTTTTGCAAGGGTGGCCTTATAAATAATAAAAATAACACATAATATCAACAAAAGAAAAATCACAATCACACTGATATTATTGAGGGCAAAACAACTTACATAAACAACAGAACAATGATTTTCTGTTTTATTTATTTTGTGAGGCATTTGGAGGGGGTACTTTTTTTACTAGACAAGAGGAAGATTTTTAAGAAGTACCAGTCCTCAGGGATTCACTCCTCCTGGATGTCTCCTACCAGAATGTTTCATATACAAGTAGACTTTTCCATATGGTTCCGGTCCCTGTTTATTGAATCATTCTTTTCATAACTTGCACAAAGAATGAAACTGTGGAAAAGAACACCACCCTACCAGAACTGGTTCAGAAGTTAGGATGCATGGTAAATATCTGATTGAGAACCTTGTCTTTTTTTTCTCTGCCTGAAAGGCACAATTCATATCTTCAGGTCCTACCATATCTACCACTTATTTCAGAAGTTGGTGTGCATTCACATAGTGCTAGTGATCACACGTAAAACAGTTCATTGACTTATGGCTGGAATGTTTAGTAATGTCTGTTTCCTCTCAAAACAGAAGGCCATTTGTTTTCAATGGTGTAAGCCTATTTAACATGATTTTGCTAGATATTAAAGTGGAACAGTACAAGAAAAATGGTACTTAGAATAGACTGCAGTTATATGGACATATGAATTGCTAAATAGCTATGAAAGAATTCATATATTTTTGTATGATAGTGTAGGATGTTTGCTGTAGCGTCGCTTACAAATAATAAACACAGTCTGAGCTTTTAAACCTCTCATTACAGCAAACAGACTTAAGTTCAGTTTGGACACCTACCTTTTATCCTCCTGACTTGGTGTTAATGAGACCCACCTCGTCTGGTTGCCAGTAAGACTCAGCAATGCAATATTTATGCAGACTCCTGGAAACTGACACAGTTTGTCACATCTCCTCAGATGCCAGGTCCAGAAATCTCACAGTGCTCTTACTTTGTTAAGATTGGCAGGAGAATTTGACCAAATTTGGAGGGTCAATTGATATTTTGATATTATTGCAATACTGAACACAGTTTTTATGGCCATAACCAGGCATACATCATACTGACAATTTAGAAAATGGGTATCGTTCAGTTAAAATATGCATAAAGCATTGTGGGCTATATAAAATATTTATGGTCCAAATGCAAATGGCAGGTAGAGGACCCCTCTGGGGCAGAAGGGGTCCAGTCTGGAAGGAACACAAAAGAAAAGAAACATGGAGGATAAAAGAACTGACATGGAAATGGGAAGGATAAAGCCACATATGGAGATGACTTGCAGACTAGAAAATAACATGATCCTCTGTTGTGGGTGCACAAAGTCATGTAGTGTTAATGCCATGATAATATTATTCGGTACAAATCCCAGGTTAAAACCAATGTATTTTCTCAGATTACTACTTCAACAAGTATGAAAAAGCACTATTTGGGGGGAAAAATTTAAAAAGCTTAAAATTATGACATAATATTTAATCAACAACAAAAAGATGGAATCATGACCAGGAGACAAACAAAAAGAATGACCTAGTTGTGCGTTTGTTTGTTTGCCCATCCCGAATTCTAGTTAGTTCATGCCTTTAACTATTAATAGGCTAAATATGTTGGACATATTTATATCCAAAACATCCTTAATGTAAAGGACAGTGAAAACAAAGATTGAAAAAAAAAGAAGACAAGAAGATGAAAAAGAATTAGATATAATAAAAATAGTTTAAGGAAAGAGGATCCCTTTCTTCTTCCATCCATTTTGGCCTGTGTGGATGCCACACTTGCCCAGCATAATGCAAGTTTTCTCCTAATTTTCTGGGCTAAATTAGGGCTGGGAATTTTCAATTGCTAGTGAGCACTGAGTAGACTCAGTGGGAGTAGAGTCAGTGATTTTCAGGAAAAAAAAAGTTTTACAAATGTTTTAAAAGTTTTCCTCTCTATTTTACTTATGCTTAGCACCTCCTTCCTTTTTTTCTTTCTCCTTTTTTTCGCAGCTTTAAAAAGGGCACTGTTACATGTCTAAGCCACAGAGGACTGAGTGCAATGTTGAAACATGTTACATAAAAGACACACGACAAGATATTTCCATTAAACTTACACTACATAAAAATGAGGGGTAAACGGGACATGATTCATTCATGAATAGAGCCTTTAGTCTGATTTGTGGCAATAAGTATGCTGTCATAGGCTTACTTATTGCTAAGAATGTATCAAATTACCTTTGCTGCAATTACTAAAACTCCTTCTCCACCTTACAAGTGAACTTGATTTCAAGTGCCAAGAATCTCCCCAGTGAGATTTCCCATCAAATATTTCATAACTAAAATGTTAAATACATCTGCTAAAAGAGGGCAAGTAATAGTATAATCCATTTTATTTTAAAAAGGCATGTAATTTCAGAAAGTACTAATACTAATAATATAACCACCTAGTTTAAATCTGATACTGTATAATATTCTACCTGCCAGTCTGCTTATCTAGCATCCACAGTAGCCGTACACGTAGATGGCACTGCTTAAGACAAATTGCTTAACTTTAGAACTGAAGTGTTTCAGATCGGGTTTGAAAGAGCCCAGCAGAAAATGATAATTACTGCAATAAACACTGATTTTCTTCAGGGCACTCATGTCATGCTAGAAAAATTCAGTGTCTTAACTCTACTTAACTAGGCAACTCCTGTTTTCACTACCAAAATGGGATAAAAGTATAGTCTATAAATTTGCTAATTAACTAATTGTATCCTGGCATTTCTTGCATAGCTATGTTCCAAAGAGAAGGATGAAAAAGTATTAAATCATTCTACATAACATAGCAAATGTATAATGACGAACCCATCTTTCTAGATAAATACATTATTTTTTTACTGCTACAACTGAAGTTCTCTCAAAACAATGACAAGCAGATCTCTCTTCCTCACTAGCATAACTAATAGATATTGTCTGTAAGGGTAAAAACTTTTGAAGCAGGTACAGTGTGCTACTGTAAGAAAGTTTCAACATAAAGCAAGTTTTGCATCTAACCTTTGATACTGCAGAAATAACAATTTTTCTCGCTGTTTTTTTGGTTGGCTTGTTTCTTTGCTCTCCCTCCTCCATGATGGGGTTTCAGACAGTTTGGATGTGACTGCTTTGAAGTTTTGGGCCCTGGCAGCATTAAGAGTCCCTTCTTGTCAGGCAGTTTTATTACTACAACAGAGCACTGCAATAGAAGTTTGTGGTTGGGAAAAGTTCCTGCTGATGTAACATGACTTATAGATCACAACCTTGAAAGGATTTGTCTTCAATGGAAAGCAAATACACAGTGTGGCACTTTGATTAGGATGGCACAATTTACTTGCTTTAGTTTCTGCATTTAAAAACATACCGGGGTCCCATTCCCTTTACTTCTTCTGATAGTCAATGCTCTTTCTCTTCTGTTTCTGTGCTACAGTAATTTAATGAGGTCTTTACATTCATTGTGTGATGAAATTAATCTTCTTCTGAATCCAACCTTGATAGTCCCAATCCTACTTGCACCTTGGCAAGAGCTCTGTTAGTCTTTAATGACCTCCTCCAGTTCGTCGTTACACAATAACTATCTTTAATACCATCAATGACATGATACCTTTTTCTCTATCATTTCTATGACTCATTCCATGGGAAAAAGTGAATCCTCATGAACATCCCTATCCCTTGACTCTATATTAGTATTTACTGGGAAAGAGCTCTCTTAAAATGCTGGAAAGTGTTAAAAAAGCCAAATGTAAAGTTAAAAAATAAGAATGGACTTGAGAATCAAACAGAAAATGTGTCATGTAACAGAAAACTATTTTATGAATTCCTGAATAAATTCACATCCTGGATATTAATTCAAATCTAGTCATTTCAGCTCAGGAGAGCATCACCGAGCAAGGTAGGGTTATGAGACATACCTCAGCCAAAGAATATTCTACGAGAGTAACCAATTTTCTGTGAAGAAATGCATAAAAGTTTAGGAAACTACTGTGGAGAAAGAACTTAAACAAGGTAAGGGGTGACACAGAAAAGATCTGGAAGTGGATGATCTTTAAGGTCCCTCCCAGCTCAAACCATTCTATGATTCTATTAAATACTTGAAGTCCATCATCTTGATCCAGTCTTCAATCTCATCTCATTTATTTAATTATTTTTTTTAAATAAAGAAAATAACAACAAACCACAAAGATTTTATGTGTTTCAATTCAGATTCCCAAGTTTAACATTTTCTTCTCAATGACTGTGGATAACACCTCAGTCCTGTTACTCGTATTGATAATTTGGGCATCACTTGACTGAGCCCTTTTCCTAACACTTCAGTCCTAGGCTCTAGCTAAGTGTGCTGATGCTTCCTGCGTAACAAAAAATCTCCAATATGCTGCCTTATCTATTCATCCTCATAGCTAAACAAACTTACATCCTGATTATTGAGACATCATCTTCCATGACCCTGTTAAATAAAACCTTGCCCTCCTCATATCCTTTATAATGTTACTGTAAATATACAACGTTGCGGTTTTATTTGTGATCTTTGTCCACTTGTAATACAAAAAACCCCCACAGTGTTATTATTAATAAAAATAACAATGAAATCATGGTAAATATAACAATAATGTTTAAAAGTACATAGTATGTACCACAACACATACATCTCAAAAAAAGATCTATGAGCCTTTTGGTTTTATTAAGGTAGACACAAAAATGACTTGATTAACTTCTCTGTATTTACAGTGTTTCTTGTAAGAGCTAAAAACACTGCCGTCTAATCTTGACTGTCCCAAAGTCCTTAAAACAGGCTATTCAAAAAAGCCCAGGGATTTTCCTAAGGATGGTCTTCTGCTATTCTTGTTCTTATATCTATCTGAACATTCCAGACTGCTAAAAGACACAGTTTTTCTTGAAGAGGGAATAATGTTTGTTTCAATATTTCTGATGTATCATCTTGGTTTTAAAGAACCCTTTTTAGAATCATAAAAGCACAGAGTGGTTGTGGTTGAAAAGGACCATTGAAGATCACCTAATCCAAAATATCTGCCAACAACATCTTTCAGTAGATCACATTGCTTAGATCCCCATCCAACCTGACTTTGAGTGCTTACAGTGATGGGGCATCCACTGCTTCTCTGGCAATGTGTTCCTGCATCTTACCACCCTCACTGTAAGATATTTCTTCCTCATATCCTTTCTAAATCTCCTCTCTTCCAGTTTAAAACTGTTTTCCCTTGTCCTGTTGCTACAGACTTTGATGAAAAGTCTCTTTGTCTTTGTCATAGTTTGACTTTNTAGTGTTAATACATTATATATATTCACTTAGCCTTTGCCTGCTTTGTTTTTTTTTATATATATTCTCAGCTTTTCTTTCCTCCTACCTTCTCTCCCCAGGGGGGTGAGGGGTAGCAGGAAGCAGGGGCTGCTGCATACTGTGAGGGGTTTGGGGAAGAGTTTTGACTCAAACCATTACAGTCTTTCTTACAATCTTCCTTTATCTGTTGGGAGGTAGCAAAAATGTCTTCCTGGACTTTTCTTCTTCAGTCTTCTTCTAACCCCAATTCCCTCAGCCTGCCTTAACAGGAGAGGTGCTTCAGCCCTCAGATCATTTCCATGGCCATCTTCTGCACCTGCTCCAACAGAGTTGTATCTTTTCTCCAAAGCTGTCCAGGTCTCCAAAACTCAATGCAGTACTGCAGGTGAGATCTCACCAGGGCAAAGTAGAATCACCGCCCTCAGCCTGCTGGCTATGCTTCTTGTGATGCAGCTCAGAACATAGCAGGTTTTCTGAGCTACAAGTACACATTCCTGGGTCATGTCCATATTTTAACCCACCATCATTCCCAGGTATTTCTCAGCAGGGCTGCTCTCAATCCCTTCCTCACTCAACCTACATCAGTATTGGAGCTTGCCTCAACACAGGTGCAAGACCTTACAAACTGCATGGCTGGACATGAGGTTCATATGGGCCTGACTGCCCACACTGTCAAGGTCTCTCTGGATGTCTTCACATACTTTAAAAGTATCAGTTGCACCACTCAGCTTGATGTCATCTTCACACTTGCTGAGGATGCCCTTAATACCACTGTCTATGTCACCGTTGAAGATACTAAATAGTACTGGTCCCAGCATAGATGCCTGAGGGATATCACTTGTGACTGGTTTCCACTTGGTTTTGCAGTAATTCTGGGTATGGTCACCCAGACAATTCCGTATCCATCTAGTATTCCATCCATCAAAGCCATATGTCACCTGTTTAGGGGTGTGGAAGTTCCCTGTGTCCGTGTCAAAGGCTCTGAAGAATTCTAGCTAGACAACATCCATAGCTCTTGCCTTGCCCACTGGATTAGTCAGGCACAATGTGCCCTTGGTGAAGCAATGTTGGCTGTCTCATCATTTCCTTGTCCTCCATATGCACTGACATGTTTTCCAGGAGTGTCTGTTCTGTTATTTCCCTGGGCACGGAGGTGAGGCTGACTGGTCAGTAGCTCTCATTTTCCTACTTCTTAGTCTTTTTACAAATTAACATGTTGATTCACTTTTCCAGTCACCGGGGGCTTCATTTGACCACCACAAATTTTCAAATATCATGAAGAGTGACTTGGAAAATATGACATCAAATTCCCTCAGGACCTTGGGAGACACTTCCTCAGGTCCCATGGATATATGTATGCTCAGGTTCTTAAGGTGGTCTTGAACCTGATCCAACTTATCAGAGATGGGACTTAATTCCACAAATCTCTGCTTTGAGGTTCAAGGGCTTAAGAGATGTCATAAGTGAGATTAACATTGAACACTGAGGCAAAATATTATTGAATACTTCTTTATGTCAGTTGTCCCCTGTTCTCCTGTTTTACTTAGCATGCAGATACAGTTAAATTTATTGTGATTACTGCTTAGAAGGGATGGAAAACTGCATAAAATAGTAAGCAATTGAAAGATCTTAAACTAAATAAACTGAGAAAGAGGAAAGCCTAATTTGTATTGCATAAAATTTGTAATTCTATAACTAGTAAACTACATTTCTTAAATTGGCCAATACAGAGCCTTATAACTCTAAGCTTACAATCAAATGAGGAGTAAAATTGTGTGTAATGAATTGATAACATTGTACATTTTAATTCATTGAAAAGAAGATCATATCACTTTACAATGCATCATTTTAAAAACAGAAGTAATAAAGCCTCTTAGGTAGTCTGGCAATAATAGTTTTGAGGAAGCTTAATGCTCTGGCATGCGTCAATGAGTATTATGAAAGGAAGTAAAATTAGCATAGGTAAATAACGCGGCGTGGGCCAGAGAGCTTCACGGACAAATCAATATGATTTCAAATGAAGTCCTTCTTTATTGAGGGTTAACCCATTTATATAGGGCAAACAGGCCAAAAACATCAGGTAAACCCTCATTGGTCACTGCCCTAGCAACCAGCCTCTCATGGCAACTGCCCATGCCACATAACTTTGTTACTAGGTTGCAAATCCTTGCCCCCAACTTCAGGTTACTTTATTAACATAACACAACATAGTAATTACCACTCTTTGTAACTTTACCCAGCTCCACCCTGCCAGGGCACTTAAAAGAACAATCCCAACAGGCAAACCTACAAAAAGGCAAGCTTCCTGCCACATTGAATCTGCTTTTGAACATGCAGTTCTTTAAATGGTTCATCTGGACTTATTTCTGTTCAAACCTATGGAAAAGGGGGGAAAAAATGTTCAGGGGTTAAATAAGAATAAATATCAATACCTTCTATATTAAGATGGGAACCAGTTGTTTGACATAAATATCAATACCTTCTATATTAAGATGGGAACCAGTTGTTTGACAGCCTTCTCGAGCACCATATTGTTTTTTGGGGGAGATGGCATGCAGGGCTTTTGACACCAGGAAGAGGTGTAATCAGGAAAAAACAAATCAACAAATCAAGTGAAAATACTTTATGGTTGTATGATACCAAAAACCAGCAAAACCAACAGGAAATGATCATGTCACCTTTGTGTTCATGATTATTATCACCATAAACTTTTAACATCTCTGAATGACCTTTTTCCATGAAAAATTCATTCCTTAGATGGATCCCACATTTCCTGGGAACTATCAGAAGCTCTACTTTATATGATTGTTAACAATACCTATGATTAAAAAAATAAATCTCAGAAGACATAAAACCAAAAGTAGGTCAGACCAAAGGTCTATGTAAAACCTGTTCCCAGCACCAGTCAGAGGAGGAAGTGTATCTAAAACAAGAGATGCCTGGAGAAATCCTGGCACATCCCATACTCCAGCAGTGAGAAACTCAGGGTCTTCTGGCTATGGTTTACATCCCAGTAATATTTAGTAGCCACAAGTGGATTTACTATACATGAACTTAAATAAATTTAACCTATTCCTCTCTTTTTCCTCCATGATGCGCCATGGAAATGGGTTGCACAACACAGCCAGACATCGCATGAAAAAGCTCTTCCTCTCTGTTTATTTCAGCCTGCTGCCTGATTATTTATTGTAATGAAAGAACCATCAGGAACACGATGAAACTGCAAATAATTGGGGTTTTTATACACCTACTTGCTGGCTACAGAGAAGTAATAACCCCTCAGCTGCTAGTACAACAGCAGCCTTGAAACCGAAGCTTTGTCTTGTGCTCCTGTTAACTAGGGACTGTCAGCTTCCAGATTAGTAATAGCACACTAGCACAACAAGGAGACTTTAAAAAAAGAAAAAAAGTAAAAATAAAACCACACGCGCACACACAAAAAGGACCAAGTGCATTAAAGCTTTCCAGGCATACAATGAATTTCTACAGAACTTGAACTCTTCTACTTCCAGGCGAACAGTTTTCCACCAAGGGGGTCAATTTTGTGCTCGTAAGCATGAAAAAAAGAGAGTACACTGCAGAGCACTCATAGTAAAGTGTCCCTGCAAACCTGAAGTACAGCATTTCATTCCTCACACACACAGCACCTCTATTATCCCAACCCATGTACATCTACCAAGCAAGACAGCTGTGGCTTTCACTTCGTGCACAAGTGGAGCAAGAGCAAGAGCAAAATTATTTCTAATTGACACCTGTATGTGAAAGTGGGTCTTGGAGGTGAAAGTCTAGTGTGGTAATACTCTACTGCAGCCCAAATCTGGTTGCACTTATTTCTGAACCTGTAGTGATAATGACAGAACTATAGGAAGGAAAAAGTGGCAAGGTCTTAGCTCTACTATAGGAATGAGAAAATAATCATCTTCAAGCTAATGGGAAAGTGCAAGCAGAAAAAAAAGGACAAGAGAATGTAGCTACTTCACCAGGTAGCTAGATGATGACACGTTCTATTTCAGGTGTGAATTGCTTCATCAAAGCACAATTATATACTGTAAAAAACCCCTGTCAAAATGAGAAGGACAAAAGAAGAAAAATTATCACCCATACTAAAAGGTAACAAGGTCCACTTGAAATAGACATCATCGTAATAAAATATACTCTATTAGGTGAGAAACGAAAGCCCATAAGAAGCTAGATTTAGCCCATAAGAAGGTAGATTTT
>WAAB01016738.1:158708-188787 GCA_013389865.1 Piaya cayana | reverse complement strand
TTATTCTGTTAGTTCACACTGCTACAATCACCACTAATAACATAGGTCAGATGGGTCTATCCTGCAGCGTTATAAACTGTTTTCCTTTGCTGTAGAGAGAACTCCAAATAACAGACTGAAGTGTTCAGCCTATAAAATTCTTGCTTATAAGACAGTTTTACAACATGACGGTAGATGGCACTGCTTGAATTCAATCTGAATCTGCGTGTCCTTCAAACAGCCAAGGCAGAGGTGCTGTTCAGGTTCGCAGGGAGATTGGTTCATGCAGGGGACAAGCTAGTAGCAGTTAAAATACATACAGCATTTGCTTTAGAGAGAGAACTCTGCCATATTAGTACTTTAGCAAGAGCTAAACAACGGGTCAAATACATTAGCAAAAGGCTTAGTTTGATATGCCAGGAGAACCCATTCAAAAGTTCCTCTACCATACTCTCACCTTTCAAATTTATGTTTTTTGCCTACATGTACTTCAAGAGGATGCACTTGTCATACTGAATCTAACCTTCAAATACTAGGAGGGAATTAAAACACGCCGATACATACTGCTACCTACCAACGTGCACAGCTGGCTCAGAAGTTTGAAACAACTTAGTAAAGAATAGAAGTCAACTCAACCTAGGTCTCTGAAGTCTGATTTGGGCATCAGGAAAGCTTCCACCCAGCCTCACCTGTGCAGCGCAGCAGTATCCACTATTCTTTTACAGAAGGAAAGCTGCCAGGTGTCAGCACACAGTGCTGGCTGTGACTCTTGCACTAGCAGGTGTGCCACAGCCTGGGCTGGTGTTGCCACTGCAGCAGAAATATCATGCCAGGAAACCCACCACAGTCAAGAGGAAAGACACATGCTGGAAGCCCCATTTTAAATTCCAACCTTATTTCTACAGTGTTTTCTGTTGTTAATGCTAATGAACAGCAGTCATGCTCCATATATATAGTGAAGGAAAAACAAAAAAAGGTTTTCCTTTCTCCTCTGGGTCTCCTATGTAGAGTCCTATGCATAGAATCATTCACTCAAGAAACACCCTAGAAGAGCTCAGAGTTGTTACGGATCAGTTTAGATGTGGATGCACAATTCCTGAACCTCTTCTTAACTGACCAGTGACAGTACATGATTTACATCCTCTTGATGACTGTTTCTTTAACTAAAGAGGCCGCAAGGAATTTGTATGGCAATATATTACAGCTAGTCTCAAACTTATTTTTAGACAATTACCTTTATTTTTTACATTGAGCATTATGCATTTAGTGCAATGGAGAAGTGGCATCTATTTACCACGCCATGAAAAAACATCAGGACACTCCAGACAGATAAGGAAAAAAACCATTTATTAGAAACTGGTAGTTTTATAGAGCTAAAAAGGTAAACATACATTTAAGAGAAAAAGAACACACGACTGAACAGTCATCATAAAGGCACATAATGAAAAATCAAATTTAAAAGACCCTCATCATTTCAAAATTTGAAAACATCATTACCGTAATTTTCAATACTCATGATGGCACTTGCACACAATAAACAAAATGCAAGACACACTGCTTAAGTCACCTTCACATCACACACACACACACACACACACAGGCACTACACTTGCTCATTGTTCGCAGTCAGAGAAAAATGATTGAATTGATCTCAAACTCCACAAAGATACAAGAATGCTGACAAAACTAAGAAACATTGATCAGAAAGGCCATGTACATATGGCTGATCTAGAGAGAATGACTTTTTGTTTTTTAAAAAAGTGCGAAGTCTACAGTTTCCCTTAAGGGAAGGCCAAAATACACAGCAACAGCTGCCTTCTACTGAAATTTGATAAAACAACATTTTATAATAAAGTTTTATGGAGCTCTTATGTATCAGTTTATGGAGAATAAACACCAGCCATTGAAGCACTGAACACAGATTTACATGTGATTGCTGTTCAAAAAATGTAGCCCAGTGTTCAGCATGAGGAACAAGGGAGGTTCAAGCAGTTACTCATGCCTGCTTGCTTATTGTTTGGTTTGGGGGTTTTTTATTAAAAAAAAAAAAAGTAAAAAAAGAGAACCTTAACGACCTTACACGAAAAAATTTCTTCATTCAGTAATCCAATTTCAAGAAGTGGCCTAAGATGATTTTAGAAGGTCAAGACAAGTATAAAGATAATCCTGAAGGTACAAAGATTAAGACAACACACATTGTGGAAAGTAGAAAAAGAGTAAAAAATAGTTTCACAATAATTGTTACTCTATTTCAGTGCTTGGGTCTGAAGGCGGCTGAAATGCGGCACAAACACATATGCTCCGAGAAAAGGAAGCACTTTGGAAGCACTTGTACATGGAAATACCTACTTTCTACACTGAGGAATTGCTGCTTTATTTTTTTGAAGAGCTGTTTCTCAAGCACTAGCAAGTTCTATGTGCATTCTTTGTTTGCTTCATTAACATCAGTCTAATGGGCACATGAGATCAACAGTCCCATTTGGTCTCTTGGGCAAAATGCTGTAGTATTTTACTGTCTGAATTTCACAGAGGCAGCCAGCAAGCACAGGAGACTGTGAGGAAAGAGGATTTGTCTTGCATGACAAACCTGTAAAACCTTTACAATATAATACAGACCTCTATGGGCTGACAGCATAGTGGACTGTAGCCCTCTATGTAAAAGGAAGAATGGAGAGTACAAAATGAGGAGTACTTCTCTCCTTCAAGGCAGCTATGATGAACTGCTATTGGCTGCTTAATACTGGATCCTCTACCCAGTTTTTAAACAGTAATTTGCACTTGTATGGAATGGATCTAGTACCCAAGCTTTTCTGTTCCTATGTATCACAATCCTCTAAAACGTGCAGCTGTAACCCAAAGCAAATACAATGAAAAGTAGGTCCAGTGATGCAAGTTATGAAAATCACTGATTGTATTACAAAAATACCACGTAAATCCATCTGAGATATTCTGATACCATGGAACAGCAGTTTTTCAGGCTCTTAGTCTTTACATTAAAAAAAACGTTAGCCTGAAGACAAAGGTGATGGGATACATTTTAATGTGTCAGATTACCCTTGTCTGTCTCAAAGATCATATTTTTCACAAACTTAAGTCTTCAAAAATAACAATAGCAGGTGCTTACTTCTAGGCATGCAAAATGTTGCCTGTGAGTTGCTTGAGTATAGGCAGCATGACAAAACAAAAAGTCACTTTCATATATTCAGTATCAAGGCAGTATAAACGTCTACCTTTGGTTTAATCCAAGCCAAATACACAATTAGAGAAGACAAATGCAAAAAAACCTCAATGAATAAAATATGCATGATTTATATAAAACATTGTTGATTTAAAGACAGTTTCTTGATTTTTTTTTTTTTAAACTCAGTGACATTTTAAAGTGCAATATAGGTATCTGTTTAGAAATGGTGAACTAGAATTTAAGAAAGTTTCTTCCCGCTTCAGGGCAAAAGTAGAAATTACAGCATCTCTCCACAAAGATCTGCCACTAAATGTGAGAGCAGATACTTGAGAAATCATTTTTGTTCTGGTGTTTCCAACATTAGAAGCATCTCACCTTTTTCCTTCATTTCATGCTATTCCCAAATTCTGCTTCATTTTTTCATATACAACATAGCTGATGCTGACAGCTGGAAGCACTTTCATAAAATTAGGGGCTATGCCCCTATAAAGTCCTCTGACTCCCTCTGTAGCAATAATTCTTTGAAAGAGACCAACCATGTTTAGCTGTGGAGCTCCTTCCACTGAGGCTAGAACAAAAAGATCATGTGTAACACAAATGTCTTGTTAATATTAAAATTCTTAAGCAAGTACCTAACACTTGGGTGGTGAGCCTTCTATCACCTCTAAGACCACTGATTGAAATTTGAGCAGTCAAAGACCTCTCTAATCCCAGATATTTAAGGCATATTCATCTGTCTAAATACCACTGAAAAGCATTATCTACCTACATCCCTAGGTTCCTATCCCTGGTCTGTGCACAAACTATCAAGCAAAATTCTCAGTTATGAAACTGTCTTTATGAAGTGTCCTCCAAAGCAAATGTTGCTGTCTGCCTTCACAGGATGAGGCAAATCCTTCTCATTTTACCTCTAACATTCAGATAACATTCTAACTTTTAGAAAAGTGCTCCCAGAGTATGACAGGAGCTCTATGTCTGATACTCTCATGTGGAACACAGCTATTGACACACCTGGAGCACAAGTGCTTGAAATGTTACATTTAAATGTAAGTATGATGAACAATGTCAGGGCAACAGGAGGAGGGGTCAATGTTAAGAAGATTTTCCAGACAAGTCTTTGGTTTTCCAAGCAGGGTTTTCTTGTTGCCATATCTCCACTATAGCTATCCTAAATGATACGATTTTGATGTGACCACACAGAAACATTTTCAGTACAACAGGACTCACCTTGCGCCTGCATGCGTGTTCTGATAAGAGCAAGAGGGTAACTGGCCAACTGTCCACATGTGCTGGAAGCAGTACCACATCCCAACAATACAAAGACACCAGGGTTAGCAGAGCTTGATGCATAGTGTTCTAGCCAAGTAGTCTTTAAGAGCTGCCAAGATATAAAATTAAATATTGAGACAAGAGATCTGCATTCAAGAAAGTAATAAAATACATCTTTATTAATAAGAAATCTTATAGCCTCCATCCTGAAAAGCACCAATCTCACTACATCAGTCCTAAAAGCTTAATTTTAAAGTGCAAAGGTAAACACCTTAGCAAACAGGTAAGGACTTTAACCACTTTACAGCAGTTAGTGCTTAGAAGAGAAACCCTTAAAAGATCCATCAGCAGCAACAGTGCCCATGTTACAGACCCATTAACACTCTGAGGGGAGCAGAAGGGGAACACAATCTGGCACCCCACGGAGTGCAACAAAAGCTCATACAGATGGGCACGCCACCCCATGCAGAAGAATGGATGCAAATTGTAGAAAAGAACTTCCATACTGCTTTGAAAATGTTTGCTGCTTACTACTGCAGTGTCATGAAAAAATTGTCTAGACTAGAATAAAATTAGTCTGTGCATATGAGTTACTTAACACACTTCGAAGCAAAACACCAGCATCTAAGGTAGAAAAACATTTTGGTTGTTGCTGATCGGTGTAAGAGATGCCAGTTCCTCCTGAAAGGAAAGACAGTAGTGTTTCTAACTCCTCACAACTATATGTCAGCCATAAAGAATTCTGTGTTCATGCACAGATACACAAGGAATTCAGGTTATCATGACCCAATTATAAATCACAGAAAACTGAAAAATAATGTTTTAAGTATCATAAATGCAGGATAGGTAAAATATGAATATCAGTTTTTTAAGGCCTGAATTTGCTATAGAACATGTATGTTCCAGTCCAACAATGTTATTCAAGTATGCAGCATCTTGTATTGCCAAAGTCTATATAATCCTGCCTTACGTATAGCTCTCTTGTTCGGCACTGTCGCAGGTAAAGGCCCATCAGCACAGACACTCCTTCAGGAGAGGTGAAGAAAAACATTAAAGTCTAGGAAGATTAGTGGAAATGACTCATCTATTTTAAACTGAAGGCAACTGTAATACTACAAGCATAATACAAATCTAATGATACAGGTATTCTAAAGACTATTATTTCTTGTAAATTAACTAATGAAAGCTACATGAATTCAGTGATTAAAACTCACCTCATAAACAGCAAGGTCAATGCCAGCATAAGGAATTATACCCAGAATATTAGGAATATAGCCTTTGTAGAAGGCCTTTACACCTTCTCTTTTTAAGATCTTCTTAGCACAGTCAAACATCCCAGAATATTGCCCTGTTTTACCCACAGCCAATCTGGTCTTTAAAACCTGAAGTGGAAATAACAGCAGCCTTAGTTACATACCTATTTATTAATGTATTTTATAGACACAGACAAGCACAGTATCTCTCTGCTTGGGAACTGCTTTGCATTCTGGTACTTCACATCTCCTGGTGACAACTCCCATTGAGGCTTTGTTAGCAGTAGGCTTCTTCAGGTTTCATCATTAGTGTGGAGCAGCACTAGCTTACAAATTATTAGCCTTCTAAAATTGCATACTAGCTTTCTTTTCTTGATTAAAACAGATTTTTTATCAACTTGAAGGTAACACTGTGGGCAGTATTTAACAGAAGCATTAGCTAAAGAAAAGTGAGAGCATCAACATGTCAATGAATCACGCTTCTGATCTGGGAACAGCAGAGCATATTAAGAAAATAATCTTTCAAAAACCACAATCCTTTGTGAGGCAGTTAAGGGATATAAAGACTGCCTCTCACAAATGAAAACCGGTATCTGATTAATAAGGCAGAAAAGTCTACACAGCATCTTAGGACAAAGATATTTTTTAAAGTATCCAAAAGAAGCCACAGAGGAAATTTCCTGAGCAAGAACTGGGCCTCCTTGAGAGCCTCGTAAGACTGCAGCTTCCTCAAGACTTCCTGGCACTTCGCTTTTCTCTTTTATTTAGAAACACTCTAAAAAACACTTCTAGGACAGTATTGTAGCATTGTTAGGAAGATCAGAGCATCTTATTGTAGAACTGTCCACCTGTCTCCATTGATCAGCATAATCCAGATGATCTGGGTAGCATTTCAGTTATTCTAAAACTTAACCCATCTCTGTACTGAGGCTAGCTGGGATTCAGCAGCTCTAACAGCAAGGATGTTATTTAAAAAGAGATCATTATCACTGTCAACAATGAAAACAGCCAAGTTCTATTCCTATTGACTCCCCTCACTATGGGAAAGGTTACATTTTCCATTATTTCCAATTCTTGATACTGGTATTGGTTTAAAGCCAGAGTCAACATACGCTCCAGCTATCTGCACAAGATAAAACTTTCTAGGGAAGTAGCAGTAAAGGAAGTGCACTCTACTTTTATTTAAAAAATAACCACAGGATGTGAAATACTGCCCTAGAACAGTTAATTTATTAACACCAGTTAAATCACAGCATACAAAGTACCACATTTGAACAGGTCCTACAGAGGAAAGAACAGTTTATCCATACAGCCACAAGTGCAGCTGTTATGTTCTTCCTCCACTCTGGTCATCAGATCCAGCTCCCAATCATAATGCTACAGAACTTCATCAGTTCTGCTACAGACAAGATCATTCCTGGCTTACACACAGCAGGAAAGATTTATGCCCAATATAGAAAATAGCTTGAACAAGTACTTCATTTTATACGTATTCTTGGATTTTTTTTTCCCCCTGAACTAGTTTTTATCAATTAGAACACAGTCTATTCTAAAAAGTCTAGTATTGAAATGAACCAGGTACTTGGTGGAGTCTCCAACAGAAGCAGAATCTCTGTTACTTACCTCCATGGGATAAATAGAAGTTTGTGCTGTTGCTCCAGCCAAAGAACCAGATACAAATCTTTCCACGGTGCCTAACTTTCCATCTTCCTTAGCAAGTATCTTCTTGTACTGTATAGTTAAAACACATAAAATAAACATCATGTACTTTTCAAGAGCAGCAAGAGTTACTACAAGAGACAGGAGTACAGTACAAAAATGTCTTTTCATATTGTACTTATATTTTCATGTATTTACAGTTACGTTTACTAACCCAACAAATATTGCACTAAACTCATTACAGTTTTGTGGACAAAGATTCTCAAAAGTTCAATAAATACTTCAGCCTGCAAGAGCCCTTTTCATTAAACACCTCAGCCACCCACAGTACTGCCAGGTATTCTGCAAACAGCCAACAAAAGGGTACCCAAACTATGGTACCCAAATAACAAAGAGGAACTCAATTCCCTTGCAGATCCAGTTCTCCAATCTAAGAATGACAGAACAACTAGCACGTTCTCAGAGACACTCAGAGAGCTGCACATACTGTTTCATTCAAGACAGAGACATCATCTACAAGAATGTGCTATCAGCTCCCAAAACACAGACCATGAGTAAGGAATAATGTGCTCAAAGTTGCTCTACAGCATGAAAATCTGCTGTTCAGTTTTGCAATATCCCAAAGTTTACCTGACTTTTTTGTTGCTTTTTATTTCACAGTTGTACAGAGATGGACAATATCTTCATTTATTCCTGCCTGAAGCACTAGCAAGCCCCACAGAGGAAAAATAAAGATCATTTAACTACACCAGAACAGGAGTTCATTTTCCAGAAGAGGATTAGGCCTTAACATGATGCTTAAAGCTGATTCAGAGGTAAATATAACTCTGACATCCAGGGTGAGGGCATCTAACACAGCACCATGATATTTGACTTTAAAAGAATCTATATAGCATTCATACACATAGGTTCAGCTAGGATAACGTGTTAAGTTTTTGGTTATTGTCATTTTGAAGAAGCAAACTAGATATTAATGGAGTATTCTATACACAACTATGCAGACTGGAAGACTGTTTAACATTTATGACAGAATTAGCTTCTCTAAATTACGGTGACAAAATCCACAACCGCAATAAGAGTGCCTATATAATACAACAGTGCAAATAAGGAACAGTGAGAGTGATATTGCATCTTATTTACCATTATTTTCATTCCTGATTTATCACCTTACCTGTTCGTAAGCCCAAAACTTAATGGCTGTTTCAGGAGCTATTTTCACAACATTTACACCATTTCCCCTCCAGAGAGATCGGACACCACCTTCTTTCAACATTTGCTTAAAACCACTGGCTATATTCATTTTGTTTGATTTTGAACCATGAACCTAAAAAAAACCCAAAGTCACAGTAAAGAACACTGCTCTAATTAGATCCTAAAACTCATCATCTAAGTATTGAATTGCTTAAACACATCCACTACTGAAAAAACAGAATCTTACCTTAGTGGCACAAGTACTACAATATTTTGTTTACATTTTTGCCAATACAGGTATGCAAATGACAATTTTAATGAACACAAAATACAGAAATACTCAAAACATAAACAGACCTCCAGAATTCAGATATTGTACTTGGCCATCGGTTTTCCATAAAAGCTCTGTAAGAACTGAAGTGATATGCTGGAAACCAAAAAGTTCTTGACTGTCGCACCTACCTGCATCATCACTTTAAGGCGATCTAACGGTGCTGTGCCTGTTCGAGAGACAGCACCAGCCACTCCTCCAGCCAACAGTTGTTTCCACCACTGTCCAGTCTTTTTCTCTTCCTCTGTGAACTCATCTGGAACAGTCAAACTATCTCCTATATCCAACACCTATTAGAACCCAAAGCAAAGATGTGCAAGTAACTACCTCATTCCATCATCTTAATCTTACCAACAGTTCTATTTCCAAATTAACCTAACACCTGAGACTACATAAATAAAAAGTTAAACATTTGCATTTTATAATTAACTTGCTATGGATTGCTACTGCTATTCAATGAAGAGCAACTTCTACAGACATTGAGCAATAACACCACAGACCCACCATTTCAAAGACTGCACCATCATCATTAAAAATCATGACAAATTTCCGCCTTGAGTATGGCCCAAACAAAGACATTCTGTCATGATCAGCAGACCTTTACAGTCAGCACTAAAGCTCAAATGCTTATATGTTGCAGTTAACCTTTGACCGGACAGCCTTCTGGGATTAGTCTGGTAATCTCTTAAGGATGCTAACAAGAGATTCCTCTCTCACGGTAATTTATTCACACATATGTGAGATAACTTCTCCCCCTCAGCCCACCCCAACACTTTGAAGTAGCATTTTTATAGCTGATATATCAGAATATTTTATGTCCGTTAACTGCTGTGCATTATCTTACAAAATGACAAGTTTTAGTAATGCTTTATACATTTTCTTATCATCAGTTACACTTTAAGACACACAGATTACTTTTTTCAGCTACAGAAGTTTGAAATGTCATTGAGGTGCATGTTTGTATTTACTTTCAATTTGATCAAAGAACAACATTATTACAGGCTTTAGTAACAAAGCTCTCCGAGATATAAGGCTATGGAATTTCACATCTCACTTAAAAATAATCTCTGCTCTTCATGTAATTCATAACCACGTTACATGAGAAAAAATACATCATAGATAATGCAAAGCCAGTATTACGCATAAGTTAAACCTAAAAAGATGCAAGAATGTTTTAATAACCGATTTCTACTGACCAGAAAGCATGTTAACCAATGAACTTAACTACTGTTGATTTTAACGGTAGACACTAAGTCCCTAATTTATACTGCTTTCCCTACCTGTTAAGTAGACAGAATACCATCTAGGGCATTTGGAACACGAGAACTGCAGAATGCAGATTCCAGATACAGGCATAGGACAAACAGGATAAGCACCAACTCTTCTGGATACTGAACCAGAAGAGCTTAATTGAAAAACCCTTTCATCTTTCTGACAGTCATCATTTCCAAGCAAAGTGACACCAGTTGCTCAACTACGTGGAATCATCAAAAGATCAATCAAGAACTCTCAAAATATAAATTCAATGGTCTTGGAGATACTATGAATTTCTACCAGGGTTTAAACCTTGTATCTACCAAGCCCTAAACACAACTAAGAAATAAAAGCAAAATTTGAGGGTGTTTTTAACAGAAAGGCCATAGCTACCAACTTGTAATAATACTATGATAAATCAGCTACTTGCTTGGCAGAGTCTGACAGCAATTAAAATTTTACAATAAAAACAGAATTGGAAGAGCTGTCAGTGTCAGCTGGGAGTGCAAGCCTCACATCTGCTCTTATCTGAAACACCAGCTGTGTTGCTGTATAGCTGGATTTTGCTCTCTGTGATAACTGGATCATCAGCTGACTGCCACATTGGAAGATCACAAAAAAAATTCTAAAACTGCTTCTTGGGGGTAACTAATGACATCCCGTAATAAAAAAAAATACAGATCTTATGTTTATTAATAGAAATAAGAAGAATTTTATTAAATCAAAGGCTTTTTTCCACTAAATAATCTGGGACCAGGACTATTAGATCTCATAGCAGTGCTTTGAGTGTTTCCTTCAGTGAGCAGGGAGCTAACTCCATTTTGGCAAGCATTTCTGAACTGAGGTTGTACAATGTGAAACACTCAAAGCATTCAGATCTTCTGAACTGTTTTTTTATTACGTAAATGCTGACTAATCCCTGAAGATATAAATGGTCTCACTATAGTCAGAGAAATCTGACTTTACCTAACTTTATAGATTACTCCAATAATCGACAGAATGGATATTTAGCAAGCAGGATCACTATTGGTTTACTTAGCTTATTATTTGTTCTTATAAGTCAGTCACTGAGGTGGCAAGGGCTCCATTCAATACTAACTTAAATTTATTGGCTGAGTGGATAGCTCATTGCTGTATATTCTGTCATTCTTAAATGAAATTCTATCGCACAAAAGAGCATGAGAACACGTGCAAAGAATATCATCACTAGGGACACCAGTGATTTTATGATAATGATAATGTTACTATGTAAATCCAAATACTGAAACTAATTTCAACATAGAAAACAATTTAAATGTTTCTATAATTTGTTTCAATGCATTAAAAGAACTGACTGTGACAATGTACTGTAACATGAAAAATTTATGATTGTGGTTATTATCTTTCTGTGGAATATCTCCAAAGGAAGAAAAGGATTCCTTCCTAGGAATTACTGATAATTATTGGCAGAGTTCAGAATAAGTTTTTTGTTTAGAAGAAACTCACATGACACTATCCTGCTTGTAAATGGGAAAGCATGAAGTGAAAAGAAAAACCAAATCATCTTAGAGACAAGTATGCTTGAAATATAAACAACTGTGAAGCTGTTAACTCAATAACGCAAATTAACCCAGCACACATGAATGTAAGAGCTGCACTAAGCTGAAACAAAAGTTAAACTTACAGTGGAATGTTTCCAATATCGAATTATTTCCTCAATGTCTGTAGCTGGGTTAAACATAAAATGATCTCTCCATTCATTCCAGTCTACTGTCATTGTCCCATCAGCATCAATACTGAAAAGAAATTGAACAAAGCTAAGTATATATTAGCATGGATGGGCATTTGTTCTGCTGCTCTCTTTTAGGGGACTTTTGGTGTTTTTTTAATATTGGCCATCACATCAGTGACAACCAACTGTGAATTCCATACGGAGACTTCAAGGCTGAATCTTCCACAGCCTTTCAATTCTATGCTTTTCTTATCCAAGTGCATCTGGCATATTCCATTTAAAAACGTAATATAAAGCTTCATTCTATCAACATTTACAGGGTAATGAGATAATATTCTCCTCTCAGAACCAGGTGCTTAAATAGTGACTAGACTTGAGATCACCCAAGAACAGATGGATTATCTGAGAATTCCTATAAAAGCAAAGATATCAATACCTTTCAAAGTCATAATTCCATTTATCCTGTTCTCTGGATTATAAAAATACATCATTAACAATACAAAGAAGTTTAAAATACTTCAAGAAATAAAAATTCCTGACCTCTGCAGGATCTTTTCTGCCTGTTTTTCTGAAATGTTTATACCCAATATCTTGAGGGACTGGACAACTTCTGAGGCTTCAATTTTACCTTGAAACATTAAAAGAAAGATGATACATATTTAAAACATGGAGGTTAATACACTCAGCACCTTGGAGCTCACCAAGTCCCATTAACACCTACAAAATAGCAAAGAACTTAAAATCAATTTAAACATAGATGATGTATTTTGCTGCTTACTACAAGGACTGATGGAAGTTAAGTACATTAAAATCATGCAACAAAATGAGATGCAAACACTCAGTGAGTTACAAACAATCTTGTCTTTAATATATACTTAGAATCTTCCTTATAGTTTCTCCATCTGGAGAACAAAGAGCCCCAGATCAATGAACCTGGAAGATAATGAAAAGAAAAAAACTCAACCTGTAACAACTTATTATTTCAATCTATAGTCAATTACAATTAAGGTCTCACTATGGAAAAGAAGTAGGGAGTTCCACGTTTACAATTTTGTCTCCAGTTCAGACAAAGAATATAAATTAAGGTAAATTTTAAGGCACAGTGTCTTCAAACAATATTTGAACAAATAACATAAATCAAGGCATACCGTCATTGTTTTTGTCCAGGCTCTTAAATGCCAGCTTCATCTTTTTCTCATGATCTTTAAGATACCGCATAAATTCTTCAAAATCTAGCTGCCCATCCTGGTTAGTATCTCCAGCTTTAAAAATTTTCTGATGAGAGAAAGAACAACATTTGACTTTTCCATGTTACAGCATGTCACCAAGAAAGGCAGCATAGCGCAGCCCTGGCTTTAAGAAAAGCACTCCATTGGTAACTTTGGGAGTCAAACAAGGAATGCACCTGAACATACATTTCAGAACTATTATTTTGCTTTCAGAATTTAACACACTCAGTATTTTCATGAACAGAGAAAACACTCAACAGCAAAGACAGATTTAAGAAAGTTATTATTTATATAACTTTCCTATTCAAAGATTTTAAGGCTTCTTACCAGCACTCACAAGTTACACCTACAGGTATCAAATAATCTGTGGAGGAGGAGGTGGGGGACAAGACAATATGATGAAAGAGAATGGTTTTAGAGCCTGTGATTCTCCTAGTTATACATTAAATTTGTCAAGATGTCAGTAAAAGTCAAAAAATTCAGTCTAAACTATCTTCTTTAATCCAGTAGTCTATTAATTATGAATTATAAAGATAAAAATACAAATAGCAATTAACCATTTAACCACTGACCAAAAAAGAGACAAAGGTCTTGCCTGACTAGTGCTTCCATTCCTCAGGGTTTGAACAGGCAGGGCTTTCTGCTTCAAACTGACACCCAAGGATTTAAAACAAATAAACAACAGTCTTGAAACAAACAGAAGCACAGTTATCTTCCATTTTTCTGTATGTTTCCTATTATCTGCAGGACACCTACACGTAAAATTACCTACAATTTGAATGCAAGGTATGCACCTGCCAGCACTGCAGTAAACAAGTCTGACATACAGCGTAGGCATATGCTTCTCCATCAACAAAGGGCCAGAACACTTCACCATCTTTGTGGCTGAAAACATACTTGTTAAAAAAGTGAAATTACAGCAGCCCCTCCAAGTAGCAGCCTGTAGTTGCTGAGGCTTGTATTCACAAGCACAGCCCCGAGGAGAGCAAAGACCAGGCAAACGAGCTCTGTGGGATTTATTAGCTTGGGCTTCATGCCACAGCAAGGACTGCTCCACACACACAGAGGGCTGCGGGGAGCAGTGGGGTGAGGAGAGGCAAGGTTCACAGCGAACTGCCACAATTACTTTTCGTATATGCTCACAACCTCCACAGCTCCACTAGTCTCCTCTGGCAGGATGAGTAGGAAGCAGGTAGGGAAATTCACCCCAAAACCAGGCGCTAGCACACAAGATTTAAGGGCAAATTATGCCTCATCTTTTAATTTGTGCATCGGTCCCTGTGGTTTCCTCAATGTGTGAAATCCTAGAGGCACCCTGTAACAAGACAGACAGGCAATCAACCAGACAACACGATCTCTTTGTTGATTTGCAGTAGGTTTCAGAGCACTTTAGGGTACACATAAAGCATATGCCAAAATTCTTCCAAACATCTTCTATTTTGCATGCTGCCTTGTGCAACTGTAGTTTCTGAATAAAGTAACTCTCAAGAAGATTTGCATGGCTGTTCTAATCTGCAAAAATCTTTAATCATTCTGTTTAATCCACTATAATTCGTAGAAATCCTCAAAAGACCAAAGTCCAACAAGTTCTAGCTTACAGAAACTAAACATAAAGAAGCTGAAACCTCTGGTTTATTTGTTGCAGGTGTCTGAGGAAAAAAAAAAGACATCTGAATACATTCATATTGCCTCCTTTGTCTTTCCTATCCCTTTACTAAAGGAAACATACTTTAATGTTTAATCTAAAAAAACCCCAAATTCATAAGATTATCAGATTTCTCAGTGGAAGGGAGGAAGATGATGTGTTACTCCACAGTGAAATTAGCAGCAAATTAACTACATCCCATAATATGGCAAATGATACACAGTAAAATCAACTCAAGTTACCACATACTCAGTAAGGTGTCTAGTATCAGCTTAGAAAAATAGCGTTCTCAGTATACTCTAAGTCCAGCTTGATTTTCATTTCTATGAATAACCTGTCAACAAAAACCTACTCATCAATTCCATTCCATGCCCTTGCCAACATGGTTAGGGCTGTTCAGAATTTCCACTACAAAAACAGTATTTTATGTTTATTGAAGTTTATGGACGCATTCCTGGCCGTGACTTTCTAACATGAAATTAAGAAGGCCTAATAGATTAACCATTAAAAAAAAAAACCCAAAAACAAACAATAAATAAAAACCTCAACCCAGTACTCATCATTAAAAATTACTCCAGCTAGAAAAACAGTGTCCCTCTCAAAGACACTGCAATTTTGATCCATCTTGTACTCCACATATGGCACCTCATACCACACAATCCCAGAGCCCTCAAGCTCCTGAGAAGAGGTAATTTACGCAGCAGTCATACATACACGTGCCTTGAGTGAACTCTAATCAATGCAAATTCTTATTATTCCCTACTGCTATCTGAACTACACAAACCAAAAAAAGGTAGAACAAGGAAACGGTTGTTCTGGCTCAGAGATAAGACAAAACTTTAACTAAATTCCAATTACAAATTTTCCACTTCTGAGGATGGTATGAGCCAAAGAAAATGGAAATTCTTAGGAGGTTTAGAGAGCTGGCAATTAGCACGTGAAAGGGGGGCACCTTTCATTTCATCTGCCAAATGAGTGGATTTTATATTTCAACACCTAGAAAAGGATAAGAACAAACACACTCTCTATTCCCAACTTTTGTTCCTAGTTATTTTCCAGACTTCTAGCCAGTTTCAACCACTCCCAGTGTGGCAGAACATATGTGACAGGGAACATAAATGCATGCTTTTCCTCAGCAGACATATGCATTTTTCTCACATTACAAATCTAAAAGTTCATATAAACAAAGCGTGCTGCTGTCTATGAAATGCGCTAATTGTGTGGGTGATAAAGGTTTCAGATTAAAACCAGTAATTTGCAAGATTATGAAACAAACAGGAACCCTGAAAGGAACTTGCCTTCCACTTCAAGGGCAGACTCCCTTGTTGGGGGTTACATACTACATGGACAGAGCCAGCAGTAAGACACTGGGGCACACGAACCCCCAGGTACAAACTGCCCATTCATGACATCAAATAATAATACAGGTTGCAGAGAACCTCTAGAGGACATCAAGTACAACCATGGCTCAAAGCACATCTAATTAGATATAATTAGATCAGGTTGTGCAGGACCATATCCAACTGAGTCTTGGACAACTCCACAGATGGAGATTCCACAGCCCCCCCAGGCAAGCTGTTCCAACATGCAATGACCCCCACTTCAGTTCAACACGGAATCCAGCTCTACTGTTCCACACGTTACACACTACCAGATTTTGCAGTTACAACCACTTGTCACTGTGACACTTCATGGTTCACCAACTTCTCTGATGGAGAACTGGACACATTTTAAAACAGTCATGCTTACAACAATAGAGCAGGAACCAAACTAGATGCCAGTCCTCACGTGGAAGTCCTAGGAAACAATGTTCAGTGTGCCTGCCACAGAAAACCTGCTATTTCTCGTTATAGACTTACTGTGGGATCACCTCACCTTTACACAGGCCCAGCCCCAAGAGGAAAATGATTTACTTTCAAGGCATACCACTTCTTTTCTCACTGTCTAAAAGCTTTCAATCCAGTAAATAAAATGAAGTGTTGACCACATAAAGAATTGCTAACTACAGGCAGATACAGAAACACAGTTTAGACATGGCTTAGTGGTGGAGTTGACAGCGCTAGGTTAAGGGTTAGACTTGATCTAAAAGCACTTTTCCAAACTTAACGATTCCGTGATTCTATTATTTTAATGCTACAGTCCTTCACACATAATGACTACAAAGCTTCTGTGCTGACCTGTTTGATCATGACACTACTACCTTTTTCTTTTCACTACTTTTGTTTTTAATTTTGCTACTTTTTCTGTTGTACATTTCGTTAATACAGCCGCTTTCAAAGACCTGCACAGCGAGGGAATACTAACATGAAAGCCACATATACACTGGAACATTGAAGAACTTTATTTTTAGATTTCTGAACTATAGAAAACATCTTGCAGTGCTGAATTCCTATTCCTGCGGAAGGTCTCTGTATTTGGTGTGGAACCCTAAACCAACAGGTCTGTTGGAAAGACAAAAAATCAGCAAAGTTACAAACGGGCTTTAATATACCTAAAAATCCTGGTGCTCTGTAAGTGTCCTGATGGATTATTACTCTGTGCCAAAGTTATGAGCTTTAATACAGCCATAATTACAATGTAAAGAGAGCAAATGCAAGACACTAGAAATCTTAGTGGTTTTATGTAACTTTTAGATTCACAGTTTAATTTTTATACTACTTAGCATTATTATTTGTGTACTACACATATTCTGGTTACAAAACTGAACTGCGCATGAAAGGCAGGGCTACTCAGTACAAATGATTACCAGTTACCTATCTATTAACTTATTATTTCACCTAATAATATAATGTAAAGAATAACAATAAGGAAGTGATCCATCAAGTAGTTACTGGGTGTTTCTGCCTTCCTATCATGCTCTTTACAAGGCACAAGTGAAAAACCAATACTTAAAGACACATAATTGGTGCAATTAGCTATTCATTGTTCTGTAATCCATGAACAGAGCTCCAAAGGGAACAGCTACAAATACTGCACAAAAAAACCACCAGCACAGAACAGGAATATGTCTTTGGACATTCAGAAATTTCACATTTTCTTTTAAAACTAGAGGTACTGCATGTAAAATAAACCACAGCATTCCCATCTCCCCTTTTCCTCTTCTTTCCCCCTTCACCTCCAAAATAACTAATGTTGGTCATTCATACAGCTTCACATTCTACTATTATAAGTTATTAAACTGTAATCTTATTGGAAGCCAAATTCGGTCACAACTCAAACACATACAAATCCCCTCTCTCTCCTGGAGATCTGTACTCTACAGTACTAAAAACTCATGTTGTCCTTTTCCTATCTAGACCTGCCAAGACTACAGAAACTTGCCATATACAATGATAACCCCAAAATCAGTAGTAATAATTACTATAGTTAGTCTTGTAAAACCGCATCAGTTGGGAGATAATAGCAACACAAAGGGAAAGGGCCCAAGGACTCGTCCATACAGCATTAAATCCCAACAAGTGAGTGCACATAACACACTAACGAACTAGAGTCCCACTTGGCCTTCAGAAATCCCATACAACACTGCATTTTGAGCAAAACACTAATTTGAACTGCCTCAAAAGACCTCTCAGCTTGTTCAAATGCTATATTCATATTTATTCACTTCCTTCCCAAAGGATACTGCAAACATATGAACAGTATCCCTGCTACAGACAAACATTAACACAGTCCCCATCCAAAGCAGGAGACTTGAAACCCTTGGCAGCAGCAGGGATGCTGCTATCAGCTGCAGAGCTTCCCCTTCCTGTTCTCTGTCCTGAAAGCCACTCTACATGGCAACAGGAAAGCACTAGCAACCTCTTCTCACTGGTCCATTTCAAGTAATAAAACCTCTTTAAAATGTGCCTAAAAAAGGAAGAGATCCGAGTCATGGGTGTGCTCTCCAGAACGCTTGTAGAAGCTGCTGCCTCGGGACCTGGATAAACTCTCTCAACTCATAATTATGAATTAGATTCCAAGAATCTGAAACAGCATAAATGGAAGATGCAAACTATCCCTTCCACCTTCATTCATCATTCCTTGTAAGCTACACTGGTATTTTTAACTTTGAACATACTTGGTAACTGACTTTTTCCACTAAATAAGACTACTCTGTTACAGACGCATCCCCACCTTACAGTCATCTTAAAAGATATGCCAGTTTACCTTGCTTGTTTACCTAGGACACACTGTTGTCTCAACACAGGGATTCAGCAAAGCATGATTCAACAGGGATTCAACATGCAGTTAAGAGGGGTTCCTATATTTGGTGCCTGGCATTCTTGCACTTTGCAGCAACAAGAAGAATAATTAATCATTCACTGCGCCCTGTCACTGTTCAGGAAATATCCTATCAAGTTAGTATTTAAAAAATCTGGTTTATCTCCTTGGATGTTTAAAGTGTTATGAAAACAAACATATCCATCTTGCTCTTACATATGTAGACTTAGAGAGTATGGTATGTATTGGCTAAAAGCTTCTGAAATTGTACATGTGGAAATGAAAGCAAGTAAGATATTACTAAGGATGTCTGTTATGGTTCACAGGTAAGGTCCCACCATCAGATATAATTGCAAAGTTTAAAGGACCTAAGTAGTTTCAGTTTTCCACAATCACGTGATGTGACATTTGCTTCAGTAAAAACTTGAAGGTGCCTCAGTCTATAGTTTCCAGCATATTTTTAAGATGAAAGAAAGCCTCTTCATTTCCCATAAAGAATGAGACAGAGACACGAAAGCTTTGAAATTATAAGACTTTGAATCTGCATATCATCTATGATAATAATTTCAAAGCATAGATATCATGATCCAAAATGCCCATGTTTTGTCCAAGAAGCTGCTGAAGTTGTTCTGTGTTTCTAGCCAAGCTACAACTGAAGCTTCAGTTAACTTGGTCTATTAGCTATCTAATTTTCTCACGTAAGGGATGTTGCCAAAATTAAGAAAAGTGCAAAAATATTAATAAAAAGTGTAGAAGTCTTCAAGGACATATTTAGCTCAGTCACTAAATAAATATGTGCTTTCTGGATGAAGAACAGCTACGGTTACTTTCAAGCTCTGAAGCTCTACCCAGCTGCAGTTTGTAGAGGCCAGAGAAAAGCACAGGACACAATGCACACCTGGCCCTGTTCTCACCCACTTCTCATACCAAGACGCAGCTTTGTAACACAGCACAGGGACCTGCCTCACTTGACGAAATTCTGGATTCTCTCGGTTTAAATGCAGCAACACAATCCAAGGGTTCTGAGTATTTTTAGACTTTGTAGGACTAAAATTTTCATAAACACAGTCAGCTACTCTAAACAGACCGTATTCTGAGAATATGGGCCCCCTAACGCAGCTGAGAACTTAGGCTCCTAGGGCCCTGTTTCCACCACCCAGAGGTGCCTCATCACACCATATCTTCAGCTTAACATAGCCAAAGACATATGTCAAAACTTGACAGAGAGTTAGTCCAAATAAGATTATTATACTGTTTCCAAAATGTAGTTATTCATTTCAATAACATCTTTCTACTCTTAGCTCCAGGACTTAATGTATAAATACCACCCAAATTTGAATGCCTGGCTGCTCCTACTGCAAACCAAAGCTTGAAATACAAGGTTTGCCTCCTACAGGTTTACTCTAAGGATTGATTGCAACAGAAGGAAAGGTGAACAAAAATAGTTCTTCATAAAACCATTCACACCATTTATGGTACTCCTGCCTAAGAGGGACACAGCATTTTGAAGACACAGGGTGAGATCATTTGAGATCTGATCCCGACATCTATTTTGTGTCTCTACTGAACAACTCTGCTAATCTAAGTGGCTCTACAATAACTGCTGATGTTACCTGCAGAGCACCATTTCATACTGTCACCACTCCAAATTCCTTCTTTGTAGGTGTTAACGCATTATCACAGAATCACAGAATCACAGGGTTGGAAGAGACCCACTGGATCATCGAGTCCAACCACTCCCACAAAACACTAAACCATGTCCCTCAGGACCCCGTCCACCCGTAACTTAAACACCTCCAGGGAAGGCGAATCAACCACCTCCCTGGGCAGCATATTCCAGTGCCTAATTATGTCAGGAATCTTGTGAAGTTTTGCAAAGTTACCCATTCATGGCAGGTTATATACTACAATACAGAACAGGAGCCATCCTGGCAGCCTGTAAGCAGCACATATTTCAGATTTTCCAGTGGTTTACTTTTGTCTGTCAGATACTGACAGGAGGCAGGTCAAGTAGAACACAATGTTAGGAGCTTCTGTCACGTTGGGCTTTTGATGTCTGGCTATGGGGAAAAGTTATTCTTCCTTACAGGGACATGCGACCTACCTCCAAAGCTTGCCACATGGCTTCATGTCAATTCTCTTATCTACAATGTCACTTCACCTAATAAAGTGTCTCATCATACACTAACCATTAATAAAACTGCCAAGATAACTGATGAGAGGTAAAAGAAAAAGAGCACAGAGTAGTCTATTACTCAAACGGATAACACCTTTTTACAGATATGCATATTCCTTCTAGAGAGAAATTACACTTCAAGGGAAAGGAAGAAATAAATACTAGTAGCACAAATGCTAATTGATACCGTGAAGACAATGCCTTAGGATGAACCAACTGACTTTGTTCAGTTAAACCCAGTAACCAGGAAGCAGCTTGTGTCCCCTAGAAGTACAGTGACCAACACTCCTGTACACATGGATTTCACACCATGCATGGAGGCCAGCCCTGCAAGAGTATTTTTGGAAACCTAACTCAGACCTGCAACTAGAACGTAACAGTGCAAGGTTGCACTTTGGAAGCACCAAAGCCAGCTCTGCTTGGGATATCCCATGGTCTGCCCACCCCACAGTGCCACTCTCGTGCCAGGGCTGATCAGTTCAGTAGCCAACACTTTGCTACAACATGCAGTATTTCCACATCTCATTTCCTTACTCATTAGTTGTAAGTAATTATTACTTCTGCCTCTCCAAACATGAATATGATGATTTAATATCTGACTTCAGTAATAAAACAGCTTTTAACCAATAAAATAGCTTTTACTGAATTCAACATCATTAGAGCTTCAAGTGAAGTAAGCAGAAGGCAGCTTTGAGTTGCAAGTACAGGAAGCGGATTAACTCCATCAGGCAGGAAAGAAGCTCGAAGCAAGTCTTACTGAGACTCTCTTATTACAAGAAGTGTAGTTATTAAAGAAACCAGACCAGTTTCTAGCTCTTAGTTCAAACTGTGCCCACCATTAAGTTTAAAATACTGAGCATATAGAAGTCTCAGTACACTCCCAACAACTCTCACAACATGACTCATGCCGTGTTTTGTTTACTCTGTTCCTCAAGCAACTAAGGCAGCCAGTTCCTGCTCTCCACTACATCCAGGTAAGTCTAGTTTCTCTCTCTTGATTTCATGGCTTTCACTTCCAATTTATCTTGCAATAACTAAGAATTTGACAGATACCCAGATGAGCACTGTTAATGAAAAACATCACACTCAAGCTGAGAAAGAACTTGGGAGCTTCAATTCTAAGCTGTTCAAAATATAAGGAACACACCACTGGCATATCATGGCTTTTAGCGAATTATGTGGGAAGACCACTCTAGTTAAATGCCAGAAAACTAACTGGTCACCTGCTCCCCTGTTGTTCAATGTAAGTAAAAGCCCCAAATGGCTAAACTGGTGCAACAGGTTTTCAACAATGTGTGACTGAAGTTTGCAACTAGCATGCTCTCAATATTGACAACACTCAGGGATAAGCAAACAGGTCAAACTGTCCCTCCCTTATATACCAGAAACGGAGAATACAAAAGATATGTACTTACTGTAAGGATGATTTTGAACAGAAGCAATACTGAAGTGAACATGTGCTTTCACTGATACCCTCAAATAATCCTCACTCAACTCGAAAGCCCTGCTGGATACCTTTCCCTTAAGTATATGAGAGAGAAAATGAAATATACCAAGAAGAGGTAAAATAAAGACCAAATAATGACACCATGGGAATGAACTGGCAGTGTCCAACATTAGTATAAGGCTACTGAAATTAAACTATTGACCTAATATATTTCTTAACACTGCAGTCAAAATTAAAGTTCACTTTCCTGAACCTCTTTCAGAAAGTATGTAAGAGTTATTACAGGCAGGGCAGGAGAATGCCATCTAACCATTCTTTATACTGAAACAAAGAACAGGACTGTTACACTAATCACTCCAGCACAGATCTTGACTGTACCTGTTCAGCCTAACTGAATCTGTGCATGCTGTTTCAGCACAAACTTGCCTTACCACACAAATACTTCCGTCCAGAGAACTGTGTATTATGTGATTTTACATTCTGATCCCTGGGGATTAGAAGGCTGCAGACCTCCCCTGCGAGGACAGGCTGAGAGGGTTAGGGTTGTTCAGCCTGGAGGAGGCTCCAATGAGACCTTATAACTGACTTCCACAACTTAAAGGGCGCTACAAGACAGCTGGGGAGGGGCTCTGTATCAGGAAGTGCAATGATAGGATGAGGGGAGGTTTAAGCTGAAAAAGGGTATCTTTAAATTAGATATTAGAAAGACGATTTTTTACTGTGAGGGTGCTGAAGCACTGGCATAGGTTGACCAGAGAAGTCCTGGATGTTCGATTCCTAGAGGTGTTCAAGGCCAGGGTGGATGGGGCTTTGAGCGACATGGTCCAGTGGAAGGTGTCCCTTTCCATGGCAGGGGATTGGAACTGAATGATCTTTGAGGTCCCTTCCAACCCAAACCATTCTATGAAACACCAGGAATGCTGCCAATGACCCAGGTGTCCCTGCTCGTGGCAGGGAGGCTGGAACCAGATGATCTTTAGGGTCCTTTCCAACCCAAACCGTTCTATCATTCTATGATTACTAAAAACAAATAGGAAAGAAAAGTCTCCCTTCCAGGTACAGGCCAGATACGCTTGTATAACTCCTCACCGGCCTGGAATGCGTGATGACTCGAGTTATACAGACTCGTGAGGTCACAGCACTGATAGCAGGGAACCATGGAATTTAACAGTCCAAGCTGATGGCCGCAGATCCACACCCAAAGGCAGCGGGCAGGGCTGGGCTGTCTGGTCGCTATAATCGCTCATTCCTAACCAGATGGGCCTCGGCATCGGGCACTCAGCACGGCGGGGAGCGACCGCGGGGCCGGGCGCTGCTCGGTCCCGCGGTCGCTACCGTCCCAGCCGATCCCTCCCGTCCCCGATCGAAGCCTCCCCACCCCCGCCGCGGGGCCCGCTCCCACCTCCTCCGCCTCCTTCCCCAGGGGGATGCCCATGGCCCGCAGGCCCGTCTGCAGCTCGGCGATGTCCACCCTGCCGTCTTCGTTGAGGTCCAGCTTCCTGAAGAGGCTGGCGTAGCGCGAGTCGCCATCCCTGCCGCCCTCGCAGGCGCCGCGCCGCACGCCGGGCATGGCGGGAGGGAAAGATGCTCCGCGCCTGCAGCCACCGCCCGCCGATCGCCTCTCGCCGCCCGCCACAGCCCCGCGGGGCCCGCCCCGCCCCGCCCCAGGGAGGAGCCGCAGGCCCCGACCCGCCCTGGGGAGGGAGGAGGCTGCGGGGAGAACTTAGAGCAGCTTCCGGCTGTGACAGGGGCCGCGGGAGACCCGGGAGGGGAGGGCGGTGGCAATTCACGAAGGCACGGAGTGACAGGGAGAGGGGGAGCGGCTTTAAATTGGAAGGGGGGAAAATTTAGACTAGACATGAGGAAGAAATTCTTCGCGGTGAGGCGCTGGCACAAGGTGCCCGGGGAGCTGTGGATGCCCCATAGAATCATCATACAATCAGAATCACAAGGTTGGAAGACACCCACCGGATTATCGAGTCCAACCATTCCTATCAAACGCTAAACCATGCCCTTCAGTGCTTTGTCCACCCGTNCCTCACAAGGCCTCATAACACCTCCAGTCCTGGATGGGGCTTTGAGCAGTCTGATCCAGTGGGAGGTGTCCCTGCCCGTGGCAGGGAGCTTGGAAGTGGATGATCTTTGAGGTCCCTTGCAACCCAAACCATTCTATGAAACGCCAGGAACACTGCCAATGGCCCAGCTGAAATAGGCTGCCCCACTCCAGCCACCAGTGGTTGGGTCTGAGTTGAAGGTGCCTGAAAAGCTCTTGGTGCAGAAACCAGCAGACTTGGAAAGAGCTTGGCTCCTTGAGGCCAACAGAATAAAGGCTAGAGAGGAAAATTCGAGCTGTTTGTCTTCATAATTGCTTCATAAATTAATCAGTGGGGTAAATGTAAAAGGAGCTACTTAAATGACGCAGCTGGTTCCATTTGTTCATAAGAAGAACAAATGTATGGCAAATGTCAGGAAGCAGGCTCTCTGTGGGAGGGCTGCAGTGAAAACAAGAGGCACTGACTGAATCTTGCTCCCATGGTGCATGTTAGTCCTTAAGCAACCAGGGGAAGTGCATTTCAGCCTTATAGCAGCAACTTAGTAGCCTTGCTCAGAGGGTAATTAATAAAACTAATGTGCTACACTGTCTGACCATAGGCTACTTGGTGTTTGAAAGAAAGCAAGACACTGCTATGACTTCCCTGTGTAAAGACTATCTAATTGCATTATAGGTTCGTAGAATCAAGGAATAGGTGGGGTGGGAAGGGGTCTTGAGGAGGCTGTAGTCCAACCTCCTCCTCAAAGCAAGCTCAGCCATGAACTCAGACCAGGTTACTCGCATTTTCATTCAGTCTTGAAGATTTCCAAGGACAGAAACTGTACAACTTCCCCAAGCAACCTGCTCTACAGCCTGACTGTCCTCACAGAGAGGATGCTTTTCTTTCCCTTTGGTTCCACTCTGAGCCATTCTCATTTTGATTTGTGCCTGATGTCCCTTATCCTCCCACCATGACCTACTACGAGGAGCCTGACTCCATTTTCTTTATGAACTATCTGTAACTACCAAGACCAAGTAGGCCTCCTTTTAAGTCTCCACAAAGCCTTCTCTTCTCCTGCTTGACAAGCTCAGTTTCCTCAGCCTCTCTCCTCACAGAAGAAATGCCCCAGCCCTCTTGGTGGCCCTTCTGCTGAAGTCTCCAGTTTATACATGTTTTGTAGGTATTGGGGAGCTCAGCACTGGCCTAAAGCATCTAAATACACTGTAGCTTGTGCAGAGTAGAAGGGGATAATTACTTCTCTTCATCTGCTCACAGTTTTTGTTAATACAGCCCAGGACGCTACTGGCCCATGTTCAGCTTGCACTCTGCCAAGATCCAAGGTCCTTCTCAGCAGAGCTGCTCCCTGGCCACTGTCATTGCAAGGGACTAAAATCCCTCTCACCCCATTCCTCCAGCATCTCTGAATGGCAGCCCTGCACTCAAGCATACCGAGTAGTATCCCACAGTTTGGGATCATCTGGAAACTCCATGAGAGTGTGCTTTGCTGCCTCCACTTAAGGGATAATTATGTTTAACAAGCCAGTTTCATCCTATAATGTGTGCTAAAGTAGTTTAGATGTTCAACACCAGCTAATTATTTCCATATGATCAATAAAGCTATATGCAAGCACTTACAGGAACCTGCAATTATTGAGTGTTAATATTTTCCTAGCAGCATAATGACAGATACCACATTTTGGTAATCACTTCAGAGTGAATATGTATGTTACATATACACATACACTTAAAATATTTTTTCCAATTAAAATTAACTATTACTTTAGTGGCAATAGATACACATTTGTGGACTGATTATCTGCTATAATTCACCTATATGGTGTGTTGCAAAAAGTATCTAATGGGGGATGACTGACTGAAATAAGAAGTGGCATAAATAAAGGATCAAGACAAGAAGAGACATTCAACGAGATACCAACATTTTCTTAACAACTCTGTAGTTGTCTTTAACACACTTTTCACTTTTTTGTGAGAAGTTGCTGACAATAGTCCAAAATGGAATGTGAATGAAGATGCACTTGTTCTTCTTGAAGCAACAAGGAAGAAAAGCTAGTTAGAATCATAGAAGCATAGAATCATAGTTGTGGCAGGTTTGGGTTGTGTAAGGGCATCCTGCATAGCTATTAAATTCTATAGCATGTGCCGTACTGTTAGGAGTTGCATGGGAGTAGTAGCCACAGAACACAGACTGATAATAGAGCTTGTTGGTAGAAAATTCTTATTTGCAGATGGATTCTGGTTTGACTTATGTGTACAGCAGTGTTGGAAGTGCGGGTTTCATTTCATCCACCTGTTTATGCAAGATGTAAAGCAACAGTGAGACACATTGTCATGCAGTAATCCTATACTTCCCCTGATCTCTCTGAAAATGGAGTAAGTAGCATAGAGCTGTACAGAAGGTTTAAATGCTTTGGCTGTAGCATGACTGGCCAATGCCAATAGGGACAGTAGGAAAGATTCTCAGACACTGTGCATATATTGATAGATGAACTATTAGATAGAGCTCTGTGAGGAAGCCGTTGCCCTTGCTGAAATACAGAGACACTACTCAGGGCTAAGTGACCTGCTGCAGTGACATATGACAGTGACCTCAAATGGCAGTTCCAGAGCTCTGCCTCATTTACATCACTATCAAGCAAATAAATCTTTCCTATTATCTGAAAGCTAGCATTACCAAACCTATTATTTCCTCAAAAAACTGTCTTACATTACAGGTTTGGGGTCTGCATCATTTCTAGGGTCCTTGTTTGCTAAAAAGGAGTTTGGAATAGTCATCTTGCACTGGGATTTTTACATTGCTTGAAGGAACCGCATAGCCACAAAGGATGTCTGAGTCAACAAATATCTTTGCCTGAGATATACATCTAAAATAAGATTTTTTTCCCAATTCTGTTACATTTATATTATTTGCATTGAGTATTATAAGGTTTTCTGATATCAACACTGACTCTTATCAGAATATCAATAATATATAAAAAAATATGCATTTAACTTACTAAACCAAGAGCTTTTAATTAGTATATGTGTCAATATATGTGCAATAAATGTTTAAATCACATCAATACTATGCACTTAGAGGAACTGCTATAAATATCACAAAAACTCAGAGGCTAGAAGCAGACTTTATATATTTTATTGATAGACTAAAAGGTAACTGTAAAGCTCAGCTGAATTGCATGATTCAGTGTCTACTCTAGATACTGTAGCTCTTTTTCTGTGACCAAAGAAACATTTCATAATCTAAAATCATAATCTAAAAATTATGAAAATAGGCTTCTCTGTGAGCCAAAAGTAATTTCTGGCTTAGCTCCAGGGACTGCAGTTGAGTAATTTTTAAATTATAAGACGAAATCTGATTTTGCTGCACAGTTAAAAAATTGTCTTGTCAGGTATAGCCAGAAATGTTAAGTCACTTGAAGGAGCAATCTCCAGGACACACACAGGAGGATAGAATTAAACACCATGAAGGTGATATATATTTAAAAGTAACAGAAAAAGTTTGATGGTTTTTTCTTGGTTTAGGGTAAAATGAATAATGAATACTTGCTCCATTGTAGAGATATAATTAGCTCAGGTTTAAACTATCATTATAAAATAATTCTTCAAAATAAACATATTTTGGAATCTTACTGCATAATAGGAATAAGTTGTGGTAAATTCAGGTTCTTCTGTTATTTGTCATAGATTTTTCTTTACTGGTACTCATCTTTTCTGGCACATGGCACTGGACTGGTTTAGTGTGAAAAAGGTCTTATGTCTTAATTCAGAAAGATTGGTGCTGTAATACCAATAAATACTGTTTACAAATTAATAAATCATGAGTTGATGTTGCCAGTAGGGGTTACACTGGATATGCTTCAGCTGTGTTCTGGCTTACCCTGTGTCACAGCACTCTTTTGGAGGGTACAGAACACCTCGTAGGACAGGGGCTGTTACTGGAACTCTATTTACAGCACACCTTTAAGGAGCCATGCCACATGAAGGCAGTGATCATTCTGGGGGTCATCAGAGAGACTGCTCATGTGGATTTGTACTAGATGTGTACAAACCTATTTGGAGACTGAGACTTCACCACTTTCCTTAGAGCATTATGAGAAGTGTCACATTTATGGCATTTCCTTAACCACACTGCATTTACCTCCCACGGAGCTCACTTTTTAGTTTCCTTTAGTTTTCAGACATCCAAATTAATGTCTCTCGTGACCAAGACAGAGTGCTTACAATTGATCGCTGCTGGAAGCACTTTTCTGGGTACAGGTTGTAGCCCAGACCCTATGTCAGATCAGGAGCAGTCATCCAGATAGAGCCAAACCCAGGGAATGTTTCAAAGTGTTTCTAATGCCACTACTCTCAGGGAAAAGAGCTACAGATCAGAAACACAGGTGCACAAATGCAGAAAACAAACAGGCTGAGTGGATGAACACTGGTGACATTAGTACCATCTCCAACAATGATACATACACTGGTGCTTTGGAGGATTTAAAACCCCCAGATACCGTGGCTTCACCTGTCCATAAAGGAATTTCCCTATTAACTCCTGCAATTTTGTGACTAAAATCTTATATTCTTCAGGAGAGCAAACAGCTTTTGATTTTTTAATTTTATTCTGGTGTAACTGTGCTGTTTTGAAAAACACTGATTTTTCTTGAATCTTTGAGGGTTTGTGCCTGCTTGAGTAACATCCAGCTTCTTTAAAGATTTATGAATGTCTCCTAGAATAATATTCCAATACTTTAAACTTGCAGAAGCTTTACATCAATGACAACATCAGATTGTTACATTACCCACAGTGTTTATTCTTTCCTGAAAGACATCACTGCTATTTTGAGAATCTTTCGATTAAGGTTACTAAACCTGTTTAAAAATGTATACTTCTGACACTTTTGACTTTGACTCTTTCTGATCAAGAAGGTTATACTCAATATAAACTTTTTCAAGCTACCCATTTCAGAAAGTAAATATAGCCTCTGAATAGAGTCAGGCTTTATCAGATGAGAATTGCATTTGAATCAAACCTCCTAAAGTCACTGGGGAGCATCTTGGTACAACTTGATACCAACCAAATAATAATTCACTACCTTTAGGCACTAGAAACCTTTCACCTTCCACTGCTTTTAACAGAGCTGATGAATAGAGAACCTGAAGAATTCTTGTGTATGATATATTGCAGGCTGCTGCAGTCTGTTAAAGAGACAAGACTTCCAGAATTATATTTAAGCAGACTCAAAAAGCTTTCTCAAGGGGGGAATTTCTAGGTCACGGCCAAATGCCTAGACCTCCTCCCAAAGATCACAGAATCACAGAATCACAGAATCACCAGGATGGAAGAGACCCATCGGATCATCGAGTCCAACCACTCCCACAAAACACTAAACCATGTCCCTCAGGACCTCGTCTACTCGTAACTTAAACACCCCCAGGGAAGGCGAATCAACCACCTCCCTGGGCAGCCTGTTCCAGTGCCCAATGACCCTTTCCGTAAAAAACTTCCTCCTAATCTCTA
>WAAB01016738.1:128672-158563 GCA_013389865.1 Piaya cayana | reverse complement strand
GCCACCTGGGCACACTGCTGGCTCATGTTCAGTCGGCTGTCAACCAACACCCCCAGGTCCCTCTCCTCCTGGCAGCTCTCCAGACAGACCTCACCCAGTCTGTAGCTCTGCATAGGGTTGTTGTGCCCCAGGTGCAGGACTCGGCATTTGGCTGATGTCCTTATATTAATCTTACTCTAGACAAGCAGCTTCTGTCACAGCTAGTGATTACTTGACATTTGGGAGTTTTGGAAGGAAGTTTTTATTAGGAACATAAAATTGATAATGAAGTCAGAATGACCTTTGTAGTTCTTCTTACTGGAAAGTTCTGTATATAGACACTTTTTATACCCTGGATGCTATAGGACTAAAAAAAAACAAGAGCATTTCTCTTTTGGACACTCCTTTTTTTAAGCTCTTACTCTTTATTACGTCTTTTTTTCTATGATTATAGCACAAGGCATATGCTGATATACTTAGCCCCATACATCGCTCATCATGTGTGTATTCATCAGGTATGTATTCCATGAAAATATATATTTAATGTATTTATGCTAAACTGAGCGGCAGCAGCACTTTCACAAGCTGCAACAAGATTTCAGGAGCTCGGCATCACACTGCACATGTAATTATACAAATTCTTTTTCCTAACATGTGAGCGAACACTGGGTTGTGGGAAGATGTGCTATGTGCTGGGGGTTACTCATGCAACACTCTGTGAAGAGGACATTGACCTCCTGGTGGAGGCTGCTCAGAGCTTGCTTTATGTTTTAATCTCCTGAAATGGGTTTTTGAGATAGAGCTGCACCCTGGAGAGCACACTGGGTGCTAAGCCATATTTCACTCAAAGAGGTGTTGTGATCATTGATGCCATGGGACTGTTCTAAGCTGTGAGCACAGATGAGCTCAATATAATCCTCAGTATAAGAATCACAGAATCACAAAATCACAGAATCGCTAGGTTGGAAGAGACCCACCGGATCATCGAGTCCAACCATTCCTATCAATCACTAAACCATGCCCCTCAGCACCTCATCCACCCATCCCTTAAACACCTCCAGAGATGGTGACTCAACCACTACCCTGGGCAGCCTGTTCCAATGCCCAATGACCCTTTCTGTGAAAGGTTTTTTTCCTTATGTCCAGCCTGAACCTCCCCTGGCAGAGCTTGAGGCCATTCCCTCTTGTCCTGTCCCCTGTCACCTGGGAGAAGAGGCCAGCACCCTCCTCTCTATANCTCCTCATAATACTTGCTCTCCAGCCCCTTCATCAGCTTCATCACTTGAATTTGAAGCAACAGATCACAATGTTATGGGAGATAGGTTTCTCATGTAGATTTAGAGGTGGCTCATCATTTAATCAGTTGAAAGAAAAGGTAAAGTAAATTCTCCTCAAGACCTTGGGCAGCTCAAGAAGTACATGGATCTGTTGGAACAGGTCCAGAGGAGAGCCGCAAAGATAATCGGAGAGCTGGAGCACCTCTGCCGTGAGGACAGGCTGAGAGAGTTGGGGTTGTTCAGCCCGGAGCAGAGAAGGCTCCGAGGAGACCTTAGAGCAGCTTCTAGTACCTGAGGGGGCTGCAAGAGAGCTGGGGCGGGACTGTTTACAAAGGTTGTAGTGATAGGGCGAGGGGGCATGGCTTTAAATTGGAAGGGGGCAGATTTAGATTAAACATTAGGAAAAATTCTTCCCCGTGAGGGCTGTGAGGCGCTGCCCCAGGCTGCCCAGGTAAGCTGTGGCTGCTCCTTCCCTGCAGGCGTCCCAGACCGGGTGGGGGGGGCTGGGGCAGCCCTGGCTGTGGGAGTTCCCTGCCCCAGCCCAGCCCCGGGGACCGCCCCGAGCGCTCCCCGCTCTGTCCCCGCCCCGCAGCTCCGGCGGGGCCGCCCCGGCACATGGCCCTCGTCGTAATGAAGAAGAAGAAGTTCAAGTTCCGTGTGGAGCTGGAGCTGGACGAGCTCTCCTCCGTGCCCTTCGTCAACGGCATCCTCTTCTGCAAGGTGCGGCTGCTGCACGGCGGCAGCTTCCGCGGGGAGTCCTCCCGGTAGGTGCCCGCTCTTCCTTCCCCCGGCTGCTCCCTCCCGGAGCCCCAACGACTCGTGCGAACAAACTCTCTGAGGCTGTTAACACAGCGAATAGCGGGGGAGCGAGCCCGTGCGTGGGCGGGCGTCCTGGAGAGAGGCGGCTCGAGCTGCGGGAGCTGGTAGCGGCGGGTGGCCGGGAGGGCAGGGGGGTCCCAACCCGCCGCCGGGACTGAAAAGTCCCCCTCTCCCGCAAGCCTCCGGGTCCTCGGCGTTCCTGACTTGCTCTTGCTTNTAATTACTGCCTCTCCAACCGAGCTGTCATCTGCTGTGCCGGTGGCTTCCCAGTCTGCTGGGAGCCACGGGAAACGGGAGTGTGGCTGGAGGTGCCAGGCAGAGGCAGAACCCTGTCAAAAAGAAGGCTGTGCTGTGCATTCAGATCTTGGGGGAGCAGCCTCCCCTCCCATTACACTTATTCATGTTGTCTGGGCTATTAAATTACTTTAACATTGTTATGAGAAGGATTTACTGAAAAATGTCTCTTAGAGTTCTGGGAGCAGGAAGAAATCAGTGACGGATCTATGAATATTCAGTTATTTTCTTCTTAAAATACTGTTACAGAGCTTGTTAAATTATGTGCTTTTGATTCTGTAAATAGAATCAAGGAAAATATAGAGCTTAAAAATGGAACTTGGGCCTAAAGCCTCCTTACTAACCATTTTGTTATACTAGCATGTATAATTCAAGATTAATTTTCCTTCTGTATGGTTGGAGGGTCTTCAGCTCACCAGCGTTCTGTTACCATTTCACGTCTCTCTTTTTTCTTCAACGTTTTTCTTGTAAGTGACTTCTTCATGAGTAATAGATAATGATGATGATAACCGGGATGTTAAGCGCTAATGTGCCATTGCTGTCCTAATGCAGCAGTAAGGTACTGCCTTGAATTCATTTTCACAGGCTGACAGGCATCTTCTGGACAGTATATCTGTTTTAAAGGAGGTGATTTCAGTTGAAATGACATTTGTGGTACATAATTGTGATCTTAGACTGGTTTTTTGCCTTGCCTGTTTATGATGCTAAAATTAGAAGCTTGAAAGCATATATGTGTCTCTTTATGAATGTGAACAGTGCTTTCAAGTAAAGTATGTGTGATAGGAGGTGGTGTATGTACATAAGAAGTGTCAGTGGAAGCATGACAACATAAAAAAAGTATGTTGGAGTATTGTGTTGGAGTCAAAAAAGCTTTGAGATTCTTCCATTTTCTCTTTCTGGGAGTATGGCTTAAAAGGAAGGAGAGCAGGGAAACAGGCTGGTATATTAAGGTCACAGAGAGTGTAACTGGTCCATTCCTGATGGACTGACAAGTGGTGAGGTAGGCTGGTAAAGGCTTCCTCTGCAATGATCCTTCAGTGCCTTTGCTCTTAGCTTAAGAATTAACAGATGGATTTTCACAGTGGTGATTCAACAAAGGTCTGAATAAATAAGAAGGAAATTAAGTTAACTTATGAGTGGCAGCACTTTAAAACCTGTCAGATGCAAACTTCTTTGAATGGCATCGTCTTCAAGTTGCACGCGTTTGTTAGTTCCAAGGCAGCTGACAATCCTGTCCTGAAAGCAGTGATCTTTGTGGTGATATAAAAGAAGTTGGAAGAACTCCATTTTGTTTCAGAAAATAATATTCAAACTTTTCTCAAATATCATACAGTACATGGGAAAACTGATCATCTCTTCTTAATAGCTTTTTTGTTACTGACTGAGGTATAGTAAATTACAACTTTTTTAGAGAAAAGTTACTGAGAATTAAGTTCTCAAGTTGGTAGTGATGTGAACCAATATCCTGCTACCTCTTGCCTTAAAAAAGACCAAAAAAGGGCAGTGATATCAGCAAGCTATAAGTCAGCCCAATATTATTATAATTTTCTTTACAAAGCTTACTCACTGAGAAAGAAATTCATAAAACCACAGGCTGGCGGCATTGGAATAAAGGTCTAAATGTAGTGAGTTGTGATGAAAACAGTGTCAAGTGGTCATCCTCTCAGCACTGCACAGCTCACGCTGTATGAATGATTAAAGCCCTAATCCTGCAAGAAATGTGATACCTATATCATTCCTCTGAACATTGACGTGGGCCAAAAAGAAGACATATAAAAGTTCAAGCTACTGAAAAATATTTTTTCACTTCTCCGATCTTTACTAAGGAAGAGAAATGTAAGAAATGTGTTCTGAAGACATGGTCCCCGTTATTGAAAACTTGTATAGTGCAGTACACAGTGTTCTGGTTTGTGTGTAAATTGCAGCCTTAGTCATTGTTTATGTGCCACTGTGGGTTTTGTGTTTGTATGCAGTTTTGTAGAACTCCTGTTTGAAAACATCTTATTGAAGTTTCTGAATATTTACCGTAGGAAAAGAAAAATCTGTATTGTAATGCAAAACACTTAATTACCTGAGAAAATACTCAGCTTTTGTTAAGTAATCTGGTACTGTCAAATACTATTTTGGTCAAAGGACATTGAACAGCCACATAGTAGCTGAGGGGGAATGTTTGAGTTGTTCTAAGCTCTGACTCTGCTGCATGGAAAACCTTAAAAGAAGTTGGGGTGACAAGTTTATTTGGTTGGTCTAGTGAGCTGCCAGTCAGCCATACAATGTTATTCCTCCCCTCCCCTTTCTGAAATTGCTTTCTAATATGACTTCTGGATCTTTACAATGGCACTTTCAGATTTGGAAACAAAGGGTGGATTTTCAGCAAACTGTGGGTATGCAAAGTTGTACTGGCAAACCTCATTTTCATTTAGAAAACTTTCTAGCCTTGATTCCTATGAGGAATTTCCCTGGGCCAGTGATGACAGAAATCTCTCTCTGAAATTGGATACGTTAATTCAGGATACTCGTGCAGATTCCACAAGATTATGTATCTATGCACTGCTTGGTCATAAAATATTGTGCACATGATGTCTGTGGCATCATGTAAGATTATCACAGAGGATTATTCCAGGGTAGAAGCTACACCTATGAATATTTTGAATAGAAAAATACTGTTCTAAGGCATAGACTAGACTGAATACTACACATATTTATTCAAGGCTAGTCTAATGCAGGCATAAATGCATTGAAAATATAGGCTGTCTGCAGCTGCCTTCATTTTAATAGGCTGAAGAAATAATTGATGCGTCTCTAGAGTAGGTAGTTGCTCTCAGGCTGAGCTGTTGCTCAAGTAGCAGCAAAATACCAGGTGGGTTATGAGAAAATCAAAGTAGTTTTGGAAAGTAGAGGATCTTATTTCTTGAGGGCATACTTTCAATACTGTATTGCAGAGATATAAGGTACAGTAGCCGTAAGCCTGGTAGTTAATATTTTCAGCTTTATTTCCACCTGCACCCACTCAAGGAAAGGGCTTCTTGGTGGTCTCATGACTGCAGTCCTCAGTTTGGTCATGTTCCCCCCTGCCTTTGAGATCTGATTTCTGATGCATGAGACTGCTGACGTTTCTCTCTTCTTTCAAAAAACAACATTCAAAACTAAGAAGCTGACTGTGATCAGTATCTGAGGTGATATCTGGTATCTGAGTATCTCAGAGCTTAGAGGTGGCTGAGAACTATTTTTTTTCATCAAAACATTTTATTCTCCAACAGATTCCAGGGAAGTGGGGTTTTTTTAATGTACTCTTCACTTTTGAGCCTCGAGAGACAGTCATAGAATCATAGAATCACCAGGTTGGAAGAGACACATCGGATCATCGAGTCCAACCATTCCTATCAATCACTAAACCATTCCCCTCAGCACCTCGTCTACCCGTGCCTTAAACACGTCCAGGGAAGGTGAATCAACCACCTCCCTGGGCAGCCTATTCCACTGCCCAATGACCCTTTGTGTGAAAAACTTCCTCCTAATGTCTAACCTAAATCTCCCCTGGCGGAGGTTGAGGCCATTCCCTCTTGTCCTGTCCCCGTCACTTGGAGAAGAGGCCAACTCCCTCCTCTCCACAACCTCCTTTCAGGTAGTTGTAGAGAGCAATGAGGTCTCCCCTCAGCCTCCTCTTCTCCAGGCTAAACAACCCCAGCNCTTGGCCACCTGGGCACACTGCTGGCTCATGTTCAGTCGGCTGTCGACCAACACCCCCAGGTCCCTCTCCTGGCAGCTTTCTAGACAGACTTCTAGTCTGTAGCTCTGCATAGGGTTGTTGTGCCCCAAGTGCAGGACCCGGCACTTGGCCTTGTTAAACCTCATGCCATTGGTCTCTGCCCAGCGGTCCAGCCTGTTTAGATCCCTTTGTAGAACCTCCCTACCCTCCAGCAGATAGACACTTCCAGCCAGCTTAGTGTCATCTGCAAACTTGCTAAGGGTGCACTCAATGCCTTCATCCAGGTCATTGATGAAGATACTGAACAGGGCAAACAGTCTTGGAGATACTCCATTTCTTGCATGCATATATTCTTATTCCTGTTAGATAGAAGCTAGAGTATATAATTGTATATAATTAAAGCTAGAGTATATAATTGTCTTCTGTAGAAACTGATTTCTTGTCTTCCAGATAATAAGTATTTCATACTTCTAGTGATGCTTGGCTACCTCCTCGACTGCCTAAAAGTACACCTGGTTTTGTGACTTAAGTAAGCGCATTTTCTGCCTCACTGAACTCTACAAATTGCTTTTTAACCATTGTTTTCCCTGTTGCTGCTATTGCATTTGAAAGGGGGAATTTCTCCTGGTAGTAATGCAGCTTGGCCAACTTCCTGGTTTTGAACAAAAGCACTTGTTAGAAAAACATACTTGTCACATGAAATTACTGCCCTTATCGCTCTATCTCCCTGCATGATGTGTGAACCTTGTTGATAGTCTCAAAACTGGTAATGGATAATGGTATTTCTCATAACTTTTCAGCTGTAACGGGATTTGCAGTTGGATAAACCGAAATTTTACAAAATAAGTTTTCAAGTGCCATGAGGCGGGATAAAAATCCTGGTTTGCAGTTTTGTAGCTGCTCTTCTTAGATTCTCAAATGACCATTTACTGTTTTCTCAGTTGTGAAGGGACTGTTGGTTGAGCAGCTTCCAGGCCCTGTCCTCTGTAGGGAGGAAGAGGTAAGAAGGGGAAGTTCTCTAACAAATTGTAACTTTTTTTACAGGTATAATAGCTTCTTTGTACCTCCTCAGCCTTTCATTAATAGTTACAATAAAACGGGTTTAGTGAACAGGTTTAGAGAATATGCTTGAGAAAGGTAGTGTGCTGTACAAGGATTGGTGTGGATATTTGGGACAGGGTTAAAGGAGAAGTAAACAAGGCTAAAATATTAATGTGAGAGTTCACATATAAAGGCGAAAGAGTAATGGTGTGGAAATGAGAGGGGTGAAGAAATCAAATCTGTGAAATAGATTGGAGAAAAATAAAAAAAATCATCAACAGAGTAAAGAAAATAAAATCTGATCTGAAGACAGTAATCTTTGGGCTGCAGTAGAAGACAAGAAAATGTTTGTACAGATGGCAGTTTGTGTGAGATGTAGCTGGTTATTGCAGAGATGAATAGGGTTCATTCTTGTGATACTTTAGTTACTGCAACAGCAGGTACTGGTAGAGTTACAGCAACACCCAGCTTTTCAGAACAAAGTCCCTGGAAAAGAGGTGCATGACAGGCATCTGTTAAAGAAGAGAGGGGGGGTGTGTGGTGAGAGAGAAGCTTTTATGCTTTATCTGTCTGGCTTGCTCAGGAGAACAGGCACTTTGGCTCAAAAGACCTGGTGGTGATGGTGGGGTTTTTTTTTTCCCGACTGCAGCATAGGACGTGGAGCATAGTATTTTCCTGTCATAAACTTGCTGTTTGCAAGCACCGGAACACCTGATTGCCTTCATATTTTAAGCACTATTTCTGTTCATGGAATAATTTAGGGTGGAGGGGAATGCTAGGGATCACATAGTCCAACTTCCTGCTCAAAGCAAGACTTAATTGCAATGAGATCAGGAAGCTCAGAGCTTTGTCCTGTCACCTTTGGGAAATTTGTAAGAATGGGGATAGCAGTCTTTGTAGACCACTTGCCCCTCTGCTTTACCACTTTTATTGTTAATGTTTTTACCTTTATTGGAATTTCTCTTCTGTTACCTCTTTCTGTTTCTCTTGTACCCACTAAGAAACATCTGGTTCCTTCTTCTAACTCTACAGACGTGACAATTACATCTTCCTTCACCTTCTTCAGACTGTAAAAATCACATGTTCCTAACTACCCCTGCTTCACAACCCCTTCATCCCTAACTCAAGACCCCCATCTTACACTCCTGGAGTTGCTTCTGTTTTAAGCGTCCTGTGGAGAGGGCTCCCAAAAAGGCCAGTGCTGCAGATACAGCCTCACAAGTGTTCAACAGAGGGGAACCATGCCTTTTTTTTGTGGTCTCATTGATGGAGTTTGCCCTTCACAGTGCTAATTCCATTTCCTCCTAGGTCTCTGTATTAGCCTGTAACCAGTAGTTTTTTGTAAGTATAAGTATTCCAAAGCAGCTCTGTTTCCATGTGATGATTGATTTATACATTATTGTATAATAAATACTTGACATGAAATGTTGCCAGTTAAAGACTTAAACCTGTTTATTATGAATAAAAACATGTGGAATAGAAAATCATTGCTCTGTTAAAGTTTTGCATGTACTAACAGCAAATTAACTGGGGAGTTGTGCACTGTAAACAAGTGGAATTCTTCTGGTGGAGCCAACTGTTTGCTGGTTTGCTTTACACTGAAATTTGTGAAACATTGAAGCTTTGTTTGTAAATGACTGGGTTTGGTGGGGGTTTTTGCAATGCTGAGGAAAAAATGTTTTGTTGGCAAGAATGTGTCTTTTTATATGACTCAGGCATGCAAGAGGCAGGGAATATTAAAGGAAAAGTAACCCATTTCTTCCTGAATATAAGCAATAAATTGAAGCTTTGCATAAATTCATTATTACAGTGTATTCTTTGGAGGTCATGCTCTGAGCTGTAGCTTCATGAAATGCATCTCTCTATATGAAGACTAAATTTATCACTCGGGTTATCAAACATCAATTTAAAGTATCCTTTCTAGCTCAACATTCTTTAAAGATTATAAGGTTGGAATTAGTCTCTCAGGAGACTGAATAGTAGCGTGCAATGTTTTGCTTNGCACCCTCCTCTCCACAACCTCATTTCAGGTAGTTATAGACAGCAATGAGGTCTCCCCTCAGCCTCCTCTTCTCCAGGCTAAACAACCCTAGCCTACTCAGCCACTCCTCATAAGGCATGTTCTCCAGCCCCTTCATGTAGCTGTATCTTCCCCCTCAACAGTGACACTGCACAAATTTGAAATGGAAGTAGATTTGGGATAAGAGAGTTGCGAGAGGGTATTCCTCTCTTGCATGCCAAACCATTATGTGTTCCCTAATACAAATGAGAACTCTATGCCCAACAATACCTTCCTAATGCTAAAGATAACCTAGGAAAGGTCAAATCTTACTGTAAAGTACCTGAACCCCTGAGGGCGGATAAACTGTTAGAATATAGGACAATGCCTTAGTTTTTGTCTCTGTAAGGTGGGATCATGGCATCAACATTCTTTGTTACGTGCTCTGCTGTTCTGCAGAAGGAAGGTATTAGGTTTCATAAATACATATGTATACATAAAGTACATATATAAAATACATGTATGAATGGGATCTTGTTCCCATTTAAAAAAGACTACTCCCTACACTAAAAATAACCCTGTTTTACTCCAATCTACTAAACACTGTATTGGAAGGACAGGAGTAACTGTATTAAGTTTATTCAGCCAAGGGTTGATTAAAGGAAACTGTTAGGTTAAGTGATAGAAGTTCACAAGCACATGTGAACATGCATGGGGAGCTAAAATAATGCCCTGCCCCAACTCCTCCCAGGAGCCTTCAGCCCAACTAGCCCCTTGGCATTGTGAAGCACACTTATCCAGTTGATTCCAGAAGTATTTCTAGAAGTAGTTTCATATGAAAGTAGTTCAGACCAAATAGCATCTTAAAACTGAAAACAAATGCTTTCTATTTTGTATTTCTTCAATGACCAATGATTCTAAAATAATTGCACTAGAAAACCAATCTATTTGACATAGTCATCCACATATGGCTGAATGTTATAATTGGCAGTCTAGAATAATTAAGATAAAAACTTTAAGAAACAATTTTCTACTTAATGGAACACAGTATTTTGGTAAATGCCCACAAAGAGTTTTGTTTTCTTTATGTCTAAAGCTCTCCTGCTATAGCTTTTCCATTTGGCAAGTAGGGATTTTTCCAATGACACTTAAGGTCCTTAAAAGTTATTTGTTTCTGCATTTGTGGCTATTCACTAAAAAAAAAACCATTATTCATATCCTTTATCCATGTGAAGACGAATCTGCCAGTCATAAACACCTTAAAAAAAATAGAGCACAGTACATAGAATACATAGAGAAGAAGACTGAAATATTGCATTTGAAATTTAGTCAGTCTGAAATTGTCCGTCTAAAGAAGAAATACTTGACTTGTTAAACTGATGGTAACAAACTATACTTTGGAATAATTTGTTTTAATATATTGGTCTATTCAGTTTGTTCTTGGCTAGGTCCTATTGCCAGCACTCATTAAATTACACCAAAGCCTGACAACCTAGTATGTATTTGAATGCATCATAGTAACTAAGAGTTATAAAACAACTGTTTTTGCTTTGCCGGCAGTAAAGTGACTGTGAGGCTCATAGGAAGCTGACTCATAACGGAAAGCTTTCTCCGGCGTGCCCGGTAGCACAGACACAGTTGCCAAGAAGTTATCTGGGTTCATTTCCATAGTAACCAATCAATAAGACTCTTTATTTTCTACAGGCCTTTTACTTGAACTGAGAATCTCAGAAACTTAGATAGAAACTAAGATAGAAACTTAAGCAGATGTTACTTACATTTATCTTGTATTTACAAGAAAAAAAACTAATGATGACTGAATTATCTTTTATGATGTTAGTGATATCTGGAATACTATGTAACTACTGAATGCAGAGCTGTTTTGACAGTTTGCTGTAGAGGTGGAAAGCTGTTCCAAAAAGTAGAAAAGTAACCGGAACTGTAACACTGAGTTGTACAAAGACTTTGGTACATTATTTTGACCTGATGAGCCTACAGAAACATCTAGAAGATCAAAGGCATTAATTGCAGGAAGAAGTATTATTAACAACTGGAAACATGATAGATGAAAAGCACTGCAAGAACTTGGTGAAATGATGAATAGAAGTGATTCTGCTGCCAGTAGTCCCATGGTGTCTTGGGTGATATGGGTAGGGAGGTTTATGGGTGATGATGGAGAAGGATTTTCTGACCTTTATGGATGACAAGTGAATGCTTTCTCTTAGCATTGTTTTATAGCCTTAAAATGAATAGAAGAAAATCTGCTCTGCTTCTAGTTTCCAAAAGAACACTCGAGACTGGATTGATTTGCAGATGTTGTTGGATGCATAGTAATGTGCAAATGCAGGCTCCCTGTGAATTCATGGCCATAGCTGATGTGCCTTGATCTGACACTAGGGACAGAGCTTAAGTCAAAGGGTTGTTAAGAGCTCTTCTTTTGTGAAACTAATAAAGGTTTGTATAATTGCATGCATTTTAGTATTGATTAGATAGTTTTGCTAAGATTTAATTTCAGTAACTCTTCAAAGTACAGTAAAACAGACAGCTGCCTACAACAATCACTTTGTTTAGGCAATGGTATTTTTAATTATCCTGTTAATGTTGAAGTTTTAAAATTATAGTGCTGTGTTAAAACTGAGATCTCTATGCTGTGCTGAAAGTACGTATAAAATTGGATTCTGGTATTTTTTATGTCTGTGAGTTTGGATTGTTATGGGAGGAATACTATCAGTGTGCTAAAATGTGTTGTTTTTAGTGAAAGAAATCTTGACGAGCCATATCACTTAGTTAAACTTCATTCACGTTCACCTTCCTGCTCAGTCTTTTTGGTCTAATGAGATCCTGAGAGTTAGGATAAGTGCCACGAGTATTGCGAGTGTGAGGAAGTCTATTGTCTTTCAGTATCAGTGTAGGAATATTGCTTTTGGTTTTTACAAGAGGACGTTAGTATTATTTCATAAGAGCTTCTAGCATTCTCAGTCTATCCTGATAGAAATATTGACAGAAAGATTAGAGCACTACAGTGAATTTGATGACTTAAGATAGTGGCATAAATATCTTCTCTTTATTTGACAGACAGCTCGTGAAAAAAGGTAAAACTATGCTGATGAGTTGTGTGTGGTGTTTTTAAAAGAGAAGAGGGTATTCTATTTTTTCTTTTTTTAGCATAAGCTTAATATGTTACTTAGGAAAAAAAGAACTTTAAAAGAAATAAATTAAGGAGATTTCATTTCTAATTTACTGGACCACCATGATCTGCAGGAAAAAAAGTGTTCTCAGAAGCTGTGTTATCTTTAAGCCCTGTGTATGAAACCTGCAAATATGCAGACCCCAGATACCTGTGCACTTGGGCAGCTGCGTTCTGCTCACAGGGGATATCTAGTTGACTATTGTCTTTACCTTAGAGCTGAGAAAGGATCATATAAGTGCTACGAGTTATTCCTGAGCTTTGTAAGTGTAACAAATATTAGCAGTTATCAAATATCCCTTTAAGGCTGCATTTTACTTGATGATTTCTTGCTTGAGCTATTTCCAGTAGAGGATGTAACTGTTAGTAATTTGCCTTTTTTGAATTCAGGTTCTACTTTGGATTTAAGTAACTCATATACTGGCAGTTTGGGATTTGTTTTCCAAAGCACAGGGAAGTTTACAATTTAAAACATAACGGATAAAAAGTAGGTAGCTTGTGGTATACAGAGCTAGTTCATTTTATATCACAAGTTTGAGTATGACTCAGTGTTGCATCACCAGTATCCCTCAGTCTGTTGCAGTCACTGAATAGACTCATTTTAGGCAAGCTAGTTTACTCCCAAGGCAGAAGTAAACTAGTCGTGATGCCAGGGAGCACTTGAGCTGGCAATCTCACCAGCACAGCAAGTCGGAGCTTTTGGGCACACCTTGCAATTTATCATTTCTCCACAGCTGATAAATGCTGACTCCAGGTCATGTGGAGCCATAGAATCCTATTTCTGTTAAATATGTCAGTCTTGGACCTTCAATAACAAGCTGCTGTAAGATGTTAATATAAAACACTGGAATGTATGTGTTAGAAAAATGGAGGAAAAATGATGAGTGGTTACAGACCAGAGGCCATTTTGTGAGCATCTCCAAGCACTGAACAACTTATGCTAAATGAAATATAGACATAAGGCTTTGCAGCTGTGTGTGCATAGTTTTGCACGTATACACCACGAATACAAAGGCTTACACAGGCTCAAAGTTTCTTTTACAACACTAAGCGATTGTTCTGTTGTAATGCTCCTCTTGTTCTTCAGTGATAACTTTTCTTGGGTAGACCTTGAGTTGTAACTTTGTAGTCTATTGAGCTAGAATGCTCACAGCTGTTTCTCATGGGAAAGTGTAACTAACTGATTGCTTGTTGCTAAAGGAGAATTGTTGAATCAGCTTATTAAAACAATAGTCTGTATTAATCGTGAAAGGTATAAGAATCTGTAATGAACTCAATAAACTGGCTCACTGGAATCACATTGATTCGTGAAGTGATGAACCCATTCCTCCGTCAGAGAAAGAAAAGGACAAATATTGCTTTAATACATGAAGACTGAACATGAACAATTAGAGTGGTAGAAGAAATTAGCACAGTCTCTCCTTAGTCACAAGTTCTGAAAATAATGCATGGGACTAAAAAAGAGCTTTTGATCATTGAGGCAAGTCCCTCAGTACCACCAGTCCTTATGTCTCCTGTTATTGACAAACTGACTAAGCCTGTCTTTGCTCCTACTTCTCTCTAGTAGGCTGTTCTAGAAACTTGCTCTGTGGTTTGAGACCTTGTAATTTTTCAGTTTTAAATGAGTACTTGGTTATGCCTTATTTTGGTCCTAACCACCTTTAACTTGACTTAAAGTTACTTGGTCTCTGAAGTGTTTGAATTACTTAGTGCATTTTTATTATATGTAATTTTTTTCTTATAAGATACAGGAGTTTTCTAGTGGTCCTCCTTGCACGTGTTCATCTTGGAGTCTGTTGTTGCTCAACTGGAGTTACCCAAGCAGAATAATGTGTTCCATTTAAGCCTGATATAATAATGTTAATATAGCTGAAAGCATCCTACATTTTGCCTCTTTCCAGCCGCATCATATTGCCAGGTTGCAAGCCTCCTGCAGTGAACAAATCTGTTCAAATATTAGTTGTCTTATTTTGCTCTCAGATGGCAAGTTCCCAGTATGTAGCTGAAATTCTTGTTTGCCCCAAGTGCATTAGTGTGTTTCCTTTGTACTTTTCCAGGCCTCAGAGTTATCTAGTTCTGCTTGTGTGGTGTTCCCTTTCTCTGTATTGGAAAACTGTTTTTCAAAGAGGGTATTTTGAGCACATTCCAAAGCTCAGCAGCTTGGAAGACAGGGCCTGGGAGCTAATGTTCTGGAAGACTTCACTCTTTGGAGGCAAACTGGAAAATCACCATCTCGTTCACTTGCAGAAACACCTGGCTGTTGAATTTTTCTTTAGGTTTAATATTGTGTTCAAGGTTTGAAACAGCTACTAGCCTTCGTGCACAAAGACAAGACCGAGGGATGATTATTCAGACCTTGGGTCAGATATTGCGTGAAGTGACCACTCTTCAAACAGTGGAATTAGTGTTTGTTTCCCAGCTGTCCTATTGCTTCTTCTGGTCCTGGATGTATGTGCAACTGGTACTAAGCGCATGTTCTCTCTTTGCAGGGAGGTAGTACAGGCAAACTGTGTCCGCTGGAAGAAAAAGTTCTTATTTATGTGTAAAATCAGTGCCAGTGCCACAACTGGAATTCTCGATACTTGTATTTGCAGGGTGTCTGTACGGAAGGTAAGTAGCTTCTCTCCTCTTTCTTGCTCTTTCTTGTATTCTTCTAGTCAAAATTTTATAGTAATCTTATTAATTATCTTAGTTTGACTAATTAATGGGGGGGTATGTTCTTATTGAAAAGAACATTTATTCCAACAGGACAGCAAAGGAATTGCTCATCAGTCTTTGTAAAATTAGCCCTTGATAGATACTTCTAGCAAGCAGCAGTAAACTTAGAAGGCTTAAACTGTGTTAAGCACTAGAATTTTGTCTGCAGCACTTCCTGTCTTTGGGGCTACACTTTGCAAAAGCCAGATGCTGGTTGGCATCGTACTCATTCTTCCCTCCCTCCACAAGACAACAGTCGCCTGCTGGTCTGCACAGAGTATGTAATTAAATACTAAGCTCTAAATAACAACAGTACAGCCTAGCAAATGTGTGTAGAGCTATTTTAAAATGAAGTTTGGTATCTGCTTTTCTAAAAAAAAACCAAACAGAAAAAAAAAGCCAGTCAGTACAGTATCCTTAACGGTTTAATGGCTTGTCTTTTTTTCTTTTTTTTCTAGGAGTTAAAAGGAGGAAAGGCATATGCAAAGGTAAACTGAGCTAGTTTAGCTAACAAATTAGCTTTTCTTTCTTATCATTTTATACCCCTTTAAAGTAATTCCAGAATAGTACTCTAATACTCATGATGCCATTATGTGCTTTATAGTGATACAGTGGCCACTCTAACACAGGATCAGCGTGTTTAATAACCATATAATAGCATTATATTACCAGAATGTTCTTTTCTTTCAGTTTAGTATGTTGAAAGTGTTGACAAAAGTAAACCTTTCTGCATGAGTTTACTTTAAAATTAAAAAAACTCTCCTTGTTATTATTTCTCTCAAGACTTTAATTTTTAACTGAAAATAAAAGCTATGCAGAATTTGAGACACGGTTTGTTTTCTGCTTTTTGCCTTGGGCTACTCCCTTTAATGGGAATTCTCTTATTCATATTTTGGAGAAACTGCTGTTGAGTGGCACCCCATGCTTTGCATGTAGCAAGTGCCTTCTGTTAGCAGTATACTTACTACTAACTTTGTCATTTTATCTTAACAGTTGGGATTTGCAGACCTAAATCTAGCAGAGTTTGCTGGATCAGGAAATACCACTCGTCGCTGTTTACTGGAAGGTTATGATACCAAAAATACAAGACAGGATAATTCCATTCTCAAAGTAATTTGTTTCCTTTCTCATACTTAAACTAATAAAGCAGAGAACAAGCACTTAATGAAATTTAAAACATATTTGCTGCACCTTTTTCAAGAAGGAAAACTATTTAAAGTAAAACCAGCATTGTTTAGAGAGAATCATCAAAATCCAAGTAGTCAAAAATAGAATTTGCCCTGCTCTTTCAAATGGAACTGGATAGCTGTAAAAGAAAAGCTTTCAAAAGGTATTCCTCTTCCAACAGGAATTGAAAAATGGAACTGGGAAGCGCAGTGAAAAAGTTAATACATTCATGTAAATGTAGTAATTATATCTTTAAGACTGGGCAACTTCCTGTGCAGCATTTCAAAGTATGAATCTTTTAATTGGCTCATTTATGTATAAGCCCGGTTCAACACCTCGGTGACTCCTGGAAATTTCCCTTTTCTACTTAAGAGTAATCAATGTAACAATTGGTGAACATGGTTGAAAGAAACCTACCTTGCCCTTTTCTCCCATTAGACCAGGGAGCTAAAAAACCTCAGTAAGCTACAGTAACCTGAAAATAATCAAGTACAGAATATCACAAATAATTTTTTTAAAATAATAATATTTTCCTACCAAGGCAGTAGGATTGATTTCTCGTATGGTTGAGTACACTGTTTAGGCATGCTTTTTCTGATTTTTGTAAGACAGACATAGACTTTGTCTAGAAAACTTCTAATTGATGGCTCGGACCCTGCTAACGAGCCTTCTCAATACATTGTTGTCCTATGGCATTGTATACCTTGTGTTATTTTACTTTGTATCTCTGATGTTAGCATAACCAGTGCTCCTATGCTAGCAGTTAACTAAACACTCTGAGCAAAGAACGTGCCTAGGTACCTACCATTTTAAACAATATTCTGTTTGCATATTAATCTTCTAGATTTCTTATCTTTGTATTTTTCCCTTGAAGTGATCTTAACTATTAATGATTCTGTGATTCTTCTATGTCTGTGTATCTTTTACAGAATCTTGTATGTGCAACTCTATGTAAATGTTTTTGTGTGTTCTTTGCATATGGACTGAGGGGAAAAAAAAGATGCATTAGTGTGTTTATTCACATATGTGATGATGCCGTTTTATTTTACTTAAATGTAAGATTGGTGGCAAGTATAGTTTAGTGACCACATGACTATATATCACAGACCAATTCTATTTTTTTCTTACAGTGGTTTTTATTTTGTTAATGTGTAGGTTTTGATCAACATGCAGCTAATGTCAGGAGACCCATGCTTTAAAACGTAAGTTTATAAAAAATCTGGGGCAGGGTTTTGCTCATACATTCCTTGTTCAGAATTACATTTCTGTTTTGTGTTTATAAATCTTTCCAAACTGGCAACAATATTATAAAGAAAAAGGCATTAAAAAATGGGACTGTAGCTGAGTACTGGCTAACATGCTTAAAATACCAGTAGAATTATTGTGATTCTCTTTGCTGTTAAATAGTTAGTGTATTTTCAAGCAAAGTATACTAGCCTGTGCATATGTAATTAAAAATAGAAATAGAAATAAAAGAAACACTTAAAAGAATCTGTTCCCACAGCAAGCTTATGTAAATATATTTGGTATAGGATGATCTGACTAGTCTTGTTGTTTGGAGAATATGTGGTTACACCTTTTATTCACAGGTCTCAGATGATTTTAAATGATTTATTTAAAATAAACCCAAGCAGTGTGATATGACTTAGTACAAGAGAAAGCACTTACAGATATTCAGTTTGCAAAGGCAACTCTGTAAAAGATGCAAGAGGTAACACCTTGGGGGGAGGTAGCTAGGAAGATCTGCTGCTACATATTCAGGATCCTTTGGCCTCCTTGTCGTTCATCTGTAGTATAGGAAATGCAGTAGTTCTGCTAGAGCACATTAGCTTTCTTTCATAACTAACCACAGGATAGAAAAATCACACATGCTAGGGAAAACCCTAGTAATGAGTCAGATGAAATGGTTGCCCTTTTTCTAGGCTAATAAGCCATTTTATTATGAGGCGCCCAAGCTTCATGGGCAACTACACTGAAGCAGTGCAATTGGCAAGCTTCCTGTTTCCAGCGAACACCACTATCTTGCTAACCATGACTTTATTATCCTGCTCAGTAGGAGGTTAAGAACTCTCACTTGTAATTTGTATTGTAAGAGATATTTTATAATAACCTAAATGACCTTTGTTTTAAGAGACGTGTATAGAATCTGCTTCCGTGAATGAAGTGTGGAAAGTTCCTCAGTGCTTGCCAAGACTCTTACTGCCATGGCTTCTCTGTAAATTAGAATGTTGGTAGACTGGGTTATTCAAAGTGTATATGCTTTTTGGTTTAATGTTAATCTTTTCTAATACTACATGATGGCATTTTTGTCTAGATCAGGTTTAAACCGTCTGAGCTGTATCTTACTTGTCACAAGGTATTTGTGGGGATGCTGATGAACTTCTTCCTTCAAAATAAATTCTATCCCTTAGTTCCTAGTTTAACTGAAATTTTTCTTCAGTTCACTTCACTGAAAATGTCATTATACTGCAACTAGTAGGAGATGAAATCACAATGAGAGGACATGTTTTCTTCCCACAACGTGCAATTAAGCCGTGGAACTCCTTGCTACTATATGTTGTGAATACTAAAAGCTTGAGAAGGAGTTAAGATAAATTCCTGAATAAAAAAATGTTGAGGGATGTTAAATATTAAACATTTTATGAGGCTTAAGAAATACCTTAGCCACTGATGAGGAGATGCTGGAAGAATACTCATGTGTGCCATATTCTTTTAGCATCTATGTTTTGCTGCTGACAAAAGAGCACGCAAGGCTAGACAGACCTTTGGCCTGAGACAACATGCTTGTTCACATGTTAGCCTCCCAGAAGCAATCTAAGGCAGAGTTCCAAGTATTAGGTATAAGTTGAAAAGAAAAAAATGAGCTTGAGGCAAACAAAAAAGATTGCATTTAAAGTGAAAGGTGGCTGCAACTACAAGTACAGCAGCACTGATCTCCTAACTCACTCTGAGGTACAAGTATGAAGTAATTAACAATTTCTAGGTTTTAGCTGGTTCAAGGTAGGTTCTGGTGTAATTAGGACAATGGAGAACTGTTTTCTTTAGCAACAAGACCTTGTGCAATACAGCTGTGGTTGTATCCTTACCATTGCTTCTGAGGAAATCCAGGAATGTTGTCGGCACCAGTTTAGCTTGGATGATTCCCCTCGCACCACTAAAGGCCCTTTCTCCTCTCTTCTAACCTTCAATAGGAAGAATAGGACACTGTAAAATCCCATCTTGTGCTAACGGAGTACATCGAGAGAGGGCATTATCTGTATTTGTTTGATTGGACAAAGCTTTTCTGTATCCTAGTTATTTAGCACCTCTTGGTTTACTTTGAGTCAGACCTATTAACAAATACATCACTAGTAAACAGGTTCTCAAAAGTAACTAACTAATCTTTAGTCTTGTGTACTAATAAAACAATGTATTTCTGTTCTTTACTGGCTGGTCCCAAATTAGTTGCAGTTAATACCTAAATAGTTCTCTGGCTTCCTAGGAAAAAATCTCTAACTGAATTTATTCAGACTTTACACTTTCTTCCAAACTGATGATACAACCATTTCCTGGAATGTAAACTTTCAGCACAGAAAGAACAGAAAAATTATCTAATCCAGATGTCCTTTGTAGAAGAAAAAAAAAAACCCTAAACCAGTTTCACAATCTGGAATCAGCTACATGTTTTATGAAGAAGCCTAGAAGGCCTGATGTTTGATCTGGGGTGACATCCCTGAACGCATTCAGTGCTTCCTATCAGAAGTATGTAAGGCAGTTGAGAGACAGGTGGTGTAATTTTGCAAGCGCTTTTTCTCTTTCTCTCTTTACTTTCAGATGTAACATAAGAGGGCATATGTTACCATATATAAAGACAGTGACTAATTTATTGAATATGTCAAATCTAAAAATGTCAACAAATATCCATTTGTATGCCAATGGTCTAGACCCATTCTAGACCAATGGTCTGTTCCCAAAGTCTGAAATAGCAAAGCGTTAGAAAAAACCAACAGTAGGTAACATCTTGAAATGTATTTAAGTTGTATTTCCTTGCAAGGGAAAACTACTTTCACTTTGTCATTTTCTAATTAGTTTCTTTTGCTCTAGCAAAACACAAACTTAAGAGGTTTATTCATTTGAGTAAAATATCCCTTTGCATCTTGGTAGAAACTGAAACAAGTATTTCAGCATTAATAAAAGCTTTTTCAATATTGAACCAAATCGTTCAATATTGAACTGAATGTAGTACATGACACTTAGTTTAACTGTCAGGAGGTAGAATTTAGAGGGGAATGCATGGAGATGGAAATACAGGCCCCTTTGTTAGGAGTGGGAGTGTTATCAGCCCAGAATCTCCTGATGTACTGTAATGAAGATGAATCAAAGACAGGAGTACAGAACTGTGCACAAGCCAAGTTGGGGAGCTGTTGTTGTGCGGTTGTTTGCGTTTGGGGTTTTTTAAAACTTACCATCTCATCATGTATTCCATGAAGCACTGAATAATATATATTCCTAGCACATAAATTATCCTGTGATTCATATGCTTAAAGAAATAATTAAGAAATTAAAAAATAACACACATCGCTCCTCCAATCATCAATAAAGGAAAGGCCTTTCCAAGGATCCCCAGGAGCCTGAGGGACTGAATGCTGAGCAGATGGATTCTGTTAAATATCCCGAAGCTCCACAGCAAAAGCTTTTTTATTTTTTCTCCTTCTTAACAGGAGTCTGGGCAGTGTGTTTTTAGATGGGAGTTATAAGCCTATTAATTTGAAGCACGGTATGAATTATACCAACTTACTTGAAAAGAAAAACACATGCTGATCAGTTTGGAGGGATTACAGCAAATATTAACCACCTTCTTCTTACAGGCCTCCTTCCACTGCAATGTCTATAGCAATTGCTGGAGAATCAGAATCTTTGCATGAAGACAGGAAAGGCGGAGAAAACTTAAAAGTCGTACATCTGGGCATGGCAGGTATAAAATAACGGTCTTAATTTCTCAGTTCCTCTGTAAGTGGCTTCATGGCTTCAAGGAGATGTATGAAATACTTCAAATCTCAAAGTGATGGTGACAGTTAATCCACAAGAGGACCTTTTTAGTTATTTGTTGAGACACACTCTCCTATATAACATCAGTAGGATCCCTCTTTTTAACTTTTGTAACAGTTTACTTGATGGAAAGGAAGAACAGAAATTGGGTCAACAGCCTGTGTTCTTTTCAACATTTAAAATCTTTTATTTTCTGTGTGGCACATTTCTTGATTTGCTTTGTATTTCTATTTTGACTGAGCATTAAATTTGGCTCTTGATTTTCAACTTATGAATCATAGATATCTAGATATGCATAACCAAGTAAATATTGAGAGGTGAAAGTTCTAAGCATTGTTTAAAATCAAAGTAGTCTGAAATTTAGACTATTACAAAAAAATACTATTGAACCACTTCATTACAGCTTGAAATTGGGGGGTCTGGCTTGTTTTTTCTTATTAGTTTCCACCTTAAACACAGCTTAAGTTGTCTTAAGTTACTTTTTCAGCCCAAATATCCCTGGCACACTATTCCACTATGGTACTATGGGAAGCATGGTAATCTCCTTAATATCTAAAGTGTAGAGAAATCTAGAAGTATGTTTCATACAAATCCTTCTAACCCAATGGTTCTCTGTTTTACACAGACAGAAAATGATTTTTTTTTTGTTTTAAGGAATGCAAGTTCCTTAGCATACACAGTATTTTTGCAACACTTGAATCTTCAAAGGGTTTGTAGAAAATGAGTGTCAAGTCTAGGAAATCAGACATTTGAATCTAAACAAGATTACAGGCAAAGTAATAACAAAGCTGGCTCTAGCAACAGTATCTGACTTGCACGCTTTGCAGATGTCTCGTCAAAGAGTGCCTCAGTCCCAGATGAACTTGGAGCATGTGGACATTCCAGAACATCAAGCTATGCAAGTCAGCAGTTAAAACTGGCAGGTAGCTGTTAACAATTTCTTAATGGGTTGTTGGGGTGTATTTACTTTCATGGTTTTAGACTGTAGAACATAAGTGTACTATGAATGTTTTTTTAAATGGTTTGAAGTTGAAAGCTTTTTCCTAGGAGTTTCAGGTGTGGTGAGGGAAAGATGCATTCTTTCCTCTTAAAAGCACAATGGATTATGTGTTTGGATGCAAGATACCGTTTTCCCCTTAGCTCCCTCCAAATACATATACCTGAATGAGTTCTTTACCTTTTCCATGTGTAAAAACAAATAACTTGCAAATGGAAACTTAGCTGTAAAAGCTGAAAGGGAAGTAATGACACCAAGTCATATTTGTTAGGAAGCAGGAGTTGTTAATTAAAACAAACCCAAACCATCATGTCCTAAAATACAAAGCCGAAAGTGAATTGCCTAGCTGATGTACACACATACATTTTGAAATCTCTTTATAAGAAGACAAAACAAATTCTGCTTTCAGGCTGTTAAATGTAAGTAATTACCTTGGTTGTCAAGAACATACCTAACCTAGCCCTCCTGCACCTTCCCAACAGGATATAACACGGGTCACTCTAGATCATACAGCCTGTCTGAACTCTGCCATAGGAGAAACACCTCGGCAGGTAGTACCTCAACAGCAATTGGAAATATTCTAGAGCCGTATGAAGTGATTGAGCCAAAAGTAGCTGAAGCTGATATCGAAACATCTATTCAAGATGCATCATCAGAAAAGCTCTGCAGGTACACATAACTTGAAAACCTTATTTAGCAGAAGTAAAACATAGTTCACTGTATCATTTCTGACAGCTCTAAATGAATTAATTTTTGCAGGCATCCTGTAAAGCAAGACTCTGTGGAGTCACAGCTGAAGAGAGTTGATGCTACAAGAGTTGATGCTGATGACATAGTTGAAAAAATACTCCAGAGTCAAGACTTCAGTTTAGACTCAAGTGCAGAAGGTATGGAAGTAAATAAGGAAGCTTGGGCAAAATTGATCTACGCTACAGGCCTTAAGAAAATACACTCTCTTCGTAGTCTTTGTTGCTTCTAATCTTAAGGATATTTCCTGCCTCATCCTGTCCCCTAGAAGTTGAAAAGACCCTTGTGTGGCTCACTTAACTTTCTCAGAGAATTACTTCAAGCCTTAAAAGAAAAAAGCAGAGGCAAATCTGTGAGGAAGGTAGTTCCTATAACACGTGAAGTTTGGTTCTTCTTTACTTAAAACATATGCATCTGAAAGTATCAGTTACAAAACTGGTAGGTTTAAAATGAATTAGTTTTACCTAGGGTGACATTAAAAGATGCTAACAAATGTTAATTCTCTCACTTTTTAGAAGAAGGCTTAAGGTTATTTGTGGGCCCTGGTGGAAGCACTTCTTTTGGAAACCATCATCTACCTAACAGGTATGTAGCCTGTACAACTAATCCATAGGTAATACTTAAGAAAAATGCATCTTATGCAGCAGTTATTCTGTGTATACATTCTTGATCTTTGTATCCTTCTATTCTGTATCATGTAAAGGCACCAAAATAAGTAGATTATTAGGTTTTAAAACAAAACCCATTGGTTAGTTCCAAAGTGGAACTGAAGTCTCAGCTCTGAGAATTATAACTTTTAGAGGTTCTGAAGGATCTCAGTTCCAAACTTTTCAGATATGTGCAGTATTTCAGTATGGACACAGGAAAGAGGCAACAGTTTGAACCTTAGCTCTACAGACCTACTGTGTTACTCTCTGGAATTGGAAGAAAGTCTTAAGTGTTTTATATGTCCACCTTTGCAGTTTAAAACTTTTATAAGTCATCCTGATAACTAGCCTAATTTTCTTCTCTTCAGTTTTGCTCACAACTCTTTCTGTTCCCATATGCTACGCTATTTCTGTTTCAATGGCTTGGTCATCTTTGAACTGTTTGTAGCCCTGACCTCTCTCCTTTGATAATCTACCTCAGATGATCTTCCTGTAGTTGTTTTAGAGAGAGAGAGATTTTTTTCTCTTCTAATCTGTCTTCAAATACTCTGATATGTAACTTGACCTGAATGTATTAGAGTCTTCTCAGGTGAGAAAATATTAAAACCAGGTATGAATATGCTGCAATACCATGATTTTACAGTCCAGTGTAACTCTTAAGATTTCTCTTTATCTCAAGAAATAAGCACAGGATCAGTATTTCAACAATTTCAGCAAGTACTTCTGGAATTAGGTATAAAGGCAGCTGATAATATGCTGAAAGTAATAAAACAACTGCATTTTACACAAGCAAGCAATATTGATGGTTAAAAAGATAATTCATTTCTTATTTGCATGATGGGCACACTGATTTCTGTCCAGGGTTACACGTACACTTACAGAGCACACTATGGTAGTATAGAGACCTGTCCTAACTCAGTTGCCAGGATGGTCCAGGCAGAATATTACACTAAGGCAGAGCTTGTCCTAATAATTTTTGACATAGTATTTGATTTACCTTGTATTAATACAGCCCGCTCTGGTCTGTCATGTGTAACGTGAGACAGTTTTGTAACTGCATGTTTACAATTCATGAATAAAAGACTGGGAGACGTTTTTCTTGTGTCCTAACATAAGAGTTTTTGTTGGTTTGGGTTTCAAAGAGTTTGGTTGTTAAAGGCTTTTTAAACAGTAAAGTTGCTGATCTGTGATACTTGCTGTTTAAGCTTCCATTTAAGCTGGAATTGAACTAACTTCTTCCAAACTTTCTTTCAGAGCAGGATCTGGAGCATATGAGCAGGTAGTGATAAAACGCTAGACTAGAAGACAAACAAGGAAAAGTCAGGGTCCTGGCATTGATACTTCTCTTTTTTTTGCTCTGTTGCAAGAATTGTGAAAGCCAAAATTAACTCAGTGTGATCCTTTTTTTTCAAAAAGTCATGGACTGCCTCTTGCTCATAGAGCTTCATCTTCTGTGGTATGAAGGCAATGTTTAGCTATGTATACCTTGTGTAAGCACCTGGGCGGTTTTTCTACGTTCTACCTGATGTTGTGGAATTACTTAATTTTAAGCCCTGTGAAACATTTCTGAAAGCATGATAAGTAAGTCTCATTTCAGTATTTCATACAGGAGATCGCTTGTGGTAATGGGCTTTGCTTCTAAAAGTCTAGAGGCTTAAATGCATCAATTGTGACATCTGGTTTTGTGCAAGGGACAAAATAAGTGGGATACTACATCAAAATACTAAGGCACTGCAGTGCATTAGCTAGAAATCTGGCTTGATTGTTAAATCTGGAGTTCAAAAGCTGCTTCCACAGAAACTTACTTCAATAATGCATGGACCTTGAAAGTTGGTGGAATGGTACTGTTTACAAACCTAGTCAGTAGTTTACTACCACTTAAAGCTTTCTGTTGTAGCTTAATCCTTTACAGTCAGTGCTTTGCTTGTGTTTTGAATGTGCCTTGGGATGGGGTGGTAGAGGGAAGTTAAACTATGTAGTGAGCAACTTAAGCTTTAAAAGTAGGTAAACACCTATACTATTATCAATAAAATGTATTAAAGCACTTTATTGTAGATATACTCTGCACTCTGAGAAAGTCTTACTGTGCAGCAGACTTGTTGAACACTTCTTCCTTCACTGTCTGTACACTTTTACATAAGGGTCAATGTACTGTATTTAAATTTGCACAAGTAGTGATGTACCTGACAGGCAAGAAAGTTGAAAGATCTACAAAATTTTAATTGAGGATTATGAAGGAATCTTATTTTTAAAGGGATGTTTAGGTGCCACAGTTCTAATTCGGGGTTGGCTCTGCTGTATTTAATTGTAAAATGCTAATGACCTTAATTTTGTTAGGATTAGTTGTACTGTTTATCAGTAAGGATTGGATTAAATAAAAATACAAATATTGTGGCTATTTCCAAAAGCTCTGAATGCTTTAAAATCTGCTCAGTGATGTTTGACATCCTTTATTGAAGTGTGAGTAGGCCATATTTAACAGGTTAAATTAGGAAAAGTAGGCTTTTTTAATAAATCTATAGTAGAGTTATTGAACAAATTTCAGTGTTTTTTAAGGAAATACCAGATTTTAGAGCTTGAGTACTGTTATTGAATAGGATTAACATGAGTTATTTCTCAGTTATGGTACTTTAATATTTTTATTTCCTACTGTTAATTATAATGTCTTTGAAGTGTTTAAAGGTTAAAAGAATTAATGCAAAGACAACATTTTAGCTGCTGTTAATATAAGTGTGGTGTTATCAATTTCTGCCCTCCCCTGGAATTTTAAACAGAAACTGCCTAACTGCTAGGGTACAACTATCTCTCTGAGCATGATAGTTTATTTTCCTGTTGTGCAACTAATTTGTACCAAAAAAAGTACTAAAAGATCCATGAAATCAGAATAAATTGAGTTGTTTTCAGTACTCTTTTAACGCTGCTACACTTGTTAACAAATTTATTAAACCCAGTAGTAGTTAGATAGGAGTTTGCTTAAGTTTATTTGTGAAACTAGTCACTGTTTGAGGTCAAACAACATTGTACAGACACTTATATCATTCTGAAGGGAATCCCCGTAGCCCAGATGTGTATTCTGTGTTAAAGACACAGCTAACTGCCATGGATTAGCTATTCTGTTTACTAGAAACCAATTACTTCCTTGACTGAGGAGGTATTTTAAATAGGAGGGAAGTTTACATGAAAATGAAGTTTTTAATAAAACTGTGTTCTAGTAATTTATTGTTCTCACTTTGAGTTCCAAGTCTTTATGAAGTGATTCTTTAATTGTACGTATTTTAAGTGGACCATAATCTTCATATTTAGATGTAGTATCTTCTTTTTTGTAAACTGTGTTATAAGAATACTGGGGAGTCTTATATAGTAAACTGTTCAGGATATGTCAGTGAGTTGTTGTTTTTTTAATTGTATTTAAATGCAAACGTCTCAGATATTCAATAAACTCATGTCTTCAGCTTGGAATCTCTTTCTAAACAATTATGTCTCCTTTTTTAATGCAAAAATTACAAACTCAACTGAAAGTCTATGTCCATTTCAGTTTCTTTACTGCTTTTCAAGCTTACTTTGCAGCTTAATAAACTTCATGTCCCATCCACTAAGTATTTAATTATTAGTACATAATTACTTATCTGTCTCCTGGAAAGGAAAGGTAATATATCAGTCTTATGCAAATGAAAATAAATTTTAAAGTGTGAGGCATGTTGGTTGGTTAATTAGTAAGCAGACTCCACAACTAGCAGTATTTGGGGAAAGTGAGAGCACTGTGTATAGTCAGCCCCTCCTCACTCTGAAAATGACAAAATTAACCCTCCTCAGCTGTGAAGACTTGCTACTACTGAAACTTTTCATACAGTTTGTATTATTTTGTAGATTACCTTCTTATTTTTCTAACAGAACAACTTCTGGCACATATTTAGTTTCATACTGATGCATTCAAAATAACCAAGCTCTTTGGTATTGCAGTAAGCCTCTGTTCTTACATAAAAACTACTAGAGAGGTGAAAATTGCTGCTAATTATAACACAAACTATTAGGCACCCAGATCAGCTCAGTAACTGATTAATTGCATGGTAAGGATTAAGAGAAATAGCCGCACCATGTATCAGCAGCTGTCTCAGTTCTATTTCAATTCAAAAAAGGAAGAAACTTTACAGCAGACTGTCTTAGAATTTCTTTTGTGGGTTGTTGTCTCCCTTCTGGGTTTTAGTGTCCCTTGTAAGGAAAACAAGTCCTGTCCAAACAGTTCTTTATCTGGCAGGAAAACATCTCACAAATGAAAATAAGGCTCATGACTGAAAATAAAGCTGTGCACCACTGTTAGACACACGTATGTTATATACCAAGGCAAACCCATTATTGTGGTATAGGAAGAGATTTTTCCTTTAGCACTACAGGAAAAAAAGGCAGAGATATGAAGTACCAGAACTGGAATGCTTTCATTGAATACTTTGGTGCATTTTGTAGACCTTCTGATGCAGGAAAAAAACAACATAGAGACTAAGATTAGCATGGAAAAAAAAATTCTCTAATTCTTAAGGCAAAATATGTAGTTCTGTTCCCTCCCCACCTCGGCTGCTCCTTCTTGCCTGCTCCTCTCTTCCTACCTGCTGCACCACTACAAGTTTCTGTGACCAAGAGGTTGATTCAGGTCCCCATATGCCATATATTGCCTCACAGTGGGATCTGCCAGCAAGAAGGGGAAAAGCAAACACACCTTAATACACTTGTTAATGCTTCTGGGGGACAGGCTGGTGTAATTTCATTGCTTGCTTGTTATAAACTGAAAATTTTAAGTAATTACTGTAAATATTAATTAAGTAAGCAATAATTGTAAGTGTAGGTAATATAAGTAATGAGTAAGTAAAAATTGTTAAGTATTGTTTTTTTAATGAACGGGACAATCTCAAAGCACAAGCTAGCAAAGCTCTGCCTAGGTTGAGTTGTATGCACTGCTCTTATCACAACTAAAATTGCTCATGGTCTTCTAAAGAAAACAGTATTTTGGGGGGAGTTGTTTTGGTTGTTATTTTAAATGGCCTTACAATCCATGATAGGTTCCCCAGCATTCTCATTCAAGTACCTGCTAGTCCCAGCACTTTTTATTCTCAGGATGTTCCCAGTGAACTGCTTGCACACAGGACTGCACTAAAATGTGTTTGCTTTGTGAATGAGGAAGAAAGTGCATAAGTATTTTTCTGTCATTTCAGAAGCCCCTTCATCTGTTTCTTCTACTCAGTCTGAATTTAAAAAAACATCAAAGTCCCAGCAAATACTGGTTATGAGTTACACATAACCCTGCTGGAACCAAATGATCCAAATCTCATTTGTTAACATAATGAAAAGCATGGAATAGAGCTCAACCCCATGGAAACCCATGGGAGGCAGGACTGGAATAGTCACGAGTTTATTAGCTTGGAGATCTATTTGTTTGAGAAATCTCGGGGGAGAAAGACAGTAAACTCCTCTGGCTCTCACAGAGAGGTAGTTTTATTTATTAAAATAAGTGAGGGGATATTGTCAATTTATTTATACTACCTCCTTACTTTGTTATTATTAATTTAATACACTGATTGAAAACATTGTACTCAGCTACTCTCTGACCCTACTCAATCCTCACTAACTTGCTTAATAGCTATCAAGTTATCTCCTTTATATTCAGGATACTGCATTGAGTTTTTTTCAGTTTTGGCTGGGGTTTTTTGGGTTGGTTTTGGTTTTATATCTACCTAATTTGGATTTCACACTTTTGAGTTGATCTGTTTTGAGATGTGTGTGCCATCTCCTGGTCAGTAATATGGCCACATGCAGCCTGAAATATTTTATCTTCATAACTTCCTTTCAGCATCCTGGTTTGAGACATCAAAATTAGCTTCAAACTGTAGGTTTAAGTGGGATACAAATAAATACCGTGTTTGTTCACAAATACAGTAGCCTAATGAAAAGACCAACCCGATAATGAAGAGCTGTGCTCAGTGAATGCTGCAAAAGGGTTTAACTAGAACTAGAGGAGCAAAACGAGGCTCCCGTGGTCCAAGAGGAGGTGGTCAGAGCCTTGCTTGCCCAACTAGACACTCACAAGTCTATGGGGCCAGACGGGATTCACCCAAGGGTACTGAGGGAGCTGGCAGATGTGCTGGCCAAACCCCTTTCCATCATCTTCCAACAGTCCTGGAAGACTGGGGAAGTTCCACTGGACTGGAGGCTGGCTGATGTTGTGCCCAACTATAAGAAGGGTTGCAGGGAGGATCCGGGGAACTACAGGCCTGTCAGTCTGACCTCAGTGCCAGGGAAAGTCATGGAACAGGT
>WAAB01016738.1:1583-128081 GCA_013389865.1 Piaya cayana | reverse complement strand
GCTCTGAGCGAGTCCAGAGAAGAGCAACAAAGCTGGTGAAGGGGCTGGAGAACAGGCCCTATGAAGAATGGCTGAGAGACCTGGGGTTGTTTAGCCTGGAGAAGAGGAGGCTGAGGGGAGACCTCATTACTCTCTATAACTACCTGAAAGGAGGTTGTGGAGAGGAGGGAGCTGGCCTCTTCTCCCAAGTGACAGGGGACAGGACAAGAGGAAATGGCCTCAAGCTCTGCCAGGGGAGATTTAGGCTGGACATTAGGAAAAAAACCTTTCAGAGAAAGGGTTATTGGGCACTGGAACAGGTTGCCCAGGGAGGTGGTTGATTCACCTTCCCTGGATGTGTTTAAGGCACAGGTAGATGAGGTCCTGAGGGGCATGGTTTAGTGTTTGATAGGAATGGTTGGACTCGATGATCCGGTAAGTCTCTTCCAACCTGGTGATTCTATGATTCTATGAACTGCTTCTGAAGATCGTTACCTCAGTACTTCACAGAAAACCTTAATTAAAATGGATTTAAGCCAGTGGAAACTTGGCGCACAAAATAGCACAGCTTATTTAAGTAAAAGTTAGCAGTCTCAGTTAAAATGTGTATATTCTTAATAGCACTTTGTATATGGTATGTAATAGCTTCTTCTGTTTCATACATATACTTACACAAAGGAGCCCTGTGAACAGACAGGGCCAAGCAGCTGTAGCTTAACTTCAGATTTTCCCCAGGAAAGACGTAAGCATTTGGTATTTGCCCCAGCTACCATTAAAAATTAAACTCTAGTACAGAGAAGGGGGAGCAGATCCATGAATCCCTTGGAAACTGGATTACTGCGTAGGCCCCTTCACATCAGTCCACCAAGTATATATATAAACCATTTGCCAAATGTAGCAACAAATGACACTTATATTATTTTTACTATGTATATACTGTTTTTGAGGAAAAATAAGTATATGTTAATATATAGTCGTGTCTGTTCACATGCTATTTCAGTGATTAAGTGTTACCTGAATGCAAAATTCAATCTGAATATCATTCCAAATCTGTGAGATCCTCCTTCTCTTCCTTTTTGTTCATTTTAAAGTGATAGCACTGTAAAGTACACTAAAGACGTAATGTTTCAAGAAGAAATTACACAGAAAGAAGTTCTGTGGTCCAAAAATCTTCAAACTACAGGAATCCATATATTGAATTGTAGAGAGATTTTCTAGCAACAGACCAATGATGCTGCCAAACAACCAAGCTTATTGGTGTCCAGAATGTTTTATCAATTTTTAATTTTACATACATTTTAACAGATCAACTACAGCAAGGTCCTATCACTTCAAAAGAAAAAAACAAATGAAAGCATTCTAAATATTGTATTAAAGATGAATTTTAATGAAATGAATGCTTAAAATTAATTCTAAATATAATGTGAAAGAGATTTTTAATAATCCGTCTCTATCCGTTGTAGGAGAAAAATCTCCCACAAAAGACAGAGCTTATTAAGTAAGCATTTTTTAATCATTCAGTATGACAGAGCACTGGAAATCACTCTTCTTTCCCAGAAACTCAGCCTGTTATAGATTCTGTTCCATTTCTTAACTAAAGAGAATGACAGCTGCTTTCTCCCGTTATGTTTGATCTTTCACCTTAATGACTCGGCACTGGTGAGACCGCTCCTTGAATACTGTGTCCAGTTCTGGGCCCCTCAGCACAAGAAGGATGTTGACGCTCTGGAGAGTGTCCAGAGAAGAGCAACAAAACTGGTGAAGGGGCTCGAGAACAGGCCTTATGAGGAGCGGCTGAGAGAGCTGGGGCTGTTTAGCCTGGAGAAGAGGAGGCTGAGGGGAGACCTCATTACTCTCTACAAATACCTGAAGGGAGGTTGTAGAGAGGAGGGAGCTGGCCTCTTCTCCCAGGTGTCAGGGGACAGGACAAGGGGGAATGGCCTCAAGCTCCGCCAGGGGAGGTTTAGGTTGGATATTAGGAAGAAGTTTTTTACGGAAAGGGTCATTAGGCACTGGAATATGCTGCCCAGGGAGGTGGTTGATTCGCCTTCCCTGGAGGTGTTTAAGTTACGGGTGGACGGGGTCCTGAGGGACATGGTTTAGTGTTTGATAGGAATGGTTGGACTCAATGATCCGGTGGGTCTCTTCCAACCCGGTGATTCTGTGATTCTGTGACTTCAAGTGAATTAAAAAAAAACTAGAAGGTAGAATGCAGTCACCTTCTTTAAAAAACAGTCACCCACTACACAGAATTTATTGTTTTCATAAAGTTTTGAAACTCATGTTTCACAAACACAAAGTCAGTTCTGACAACACAAGCTCATTCAGGCTTTTAATTAACCGTCTCTTTACTTACAAGAAATACTGTTGAGATATTACAGTTGTTGGTTGGAGACATTCAGGTACACCAAGAAACTTATAAAGCACTACAATGTTTTACTTCATTAATCCTGCTTGAACAAGGCAATGTGCATCCTTTAAAACATGTGTCTTTCTAAGTCTGTTGTCTGACATTTGTTTGCTGTGTATTTACCCAGACAATTCAGCTCTACTTAAGAAAACATTATCTTGGCTAAGTCAGTGAGCACTGCTATCCGTAACGCCTCTGCTTTCCATTTCTGCTGAATGCGTTGTCAAGGATTTTTGGACAACAGCTGCATGTGAACACACTGACTTTTTTTTTCAGGCACNAAAAAAAAAAAAAAAAAAAAAATAAAAAAAAAAAAAAAAAAAAAAAAAAAAAAAGAAAATAAGAAGAAAACGTTTTCAAAGTCAGAACAGCCAAAGCCAGCCATTTCAAATTAACAAAATCCAGCTTCAGGAAAGGGACAGAATGCAAGTTATTTCCCAAGCAGCATATCAAGAAACTGGACAAACATTAGGGCTAAATCTACCTTTTCCCCTCACACTTTACATCCAGCATCACGGCACTTCCCCAGCACTGAATTTACTAAGTAATGTTTGTGGTATATTCATATTTATCTGGAACAATATGTGGTTTTCACAAAGGCTGAGTATGTGCTTGCCTTGAAGAAGGCATCTATGGATTTTATTCTACTAAGAAAAAAATTGCCCTAAACCTATGTCTTACTGCTATTATTTGCAAAAAAAAAGTTTCTGTGTTATAATAGCTATCCTGGGAGCTAACAAAAGATTACCAAAGAGACTACAGTAACAGAGTATAGTAATATGGCACAATACAGTAATAGAAAACAAACAGAAATGCTTACAATTTTTCTTCACAGATATTAATTCTTTCCTTTTAGCCCAATACTCTACTTCTAAACACTATGAGTTACTGTGATCTTTGTCAGAAGCACTCATTTTCACCAAAAGAAATGCTGATGGATAAAAGCTGAAAGGTTTAGAAAATATTTTGTGGTTCCAGTTAGCGCACACAACACACTGTCTTGACAGCCACTAAAAATATACTTTCATGACTTGAACTGAACTTTGTATGAGAAATCTGTGATCTAATACTCTTCATTTTCATATTCTGTACTGAGCATCACAGCAGAACCATCGCTGCTCAGTGTGATCTTGCCTGCAATAAGCTCACAGAACTTCTCAAAGGTACCACAAAGCTGATTCACCTTGGGAAAAGAAAAGATTGTTGTAAGAGGTATATAAACCACATTTCCACTCACAAATGGTTCCATGCTATACTCAACAACCAGTGTTTCAAGATCTTCTGAAACACAGTCCATTGAAGGTTGGAATTCCAGTTCTGTCTCAGTAAGAACATCACTATACTCCTCAGGTTCTGGCATTAAATGGCCCAGCAGACTTTGCTTAATTATTTGTGCTGTGAAAATAACTTCATTGACCACTGCATTCTGCAGGCACTTCTCATCTTTAAGACTTGGATACACTGCTTGAAAGACCTTTAAAACATACAAGAACACATGAAATGATTATCATAGGCTCAGATTTTAACATTTTCTTCTCAAAAAGACCTTCTAAAACATGAGCACATTTTTGATTCAGTCCTGTTTTGCTTATTACGTTATACATTTTAGACACCAGAAAAACCAGACAATATGACTTGATTTTATGTACTACAACTATAACGGCAATTGCTATAGATAACAGAACTTTTAAAAAAATCAGGCTTCTCTCTGCAAGCTTGTGGTCAGCCTGTTGAAGGCTGGTCAGGTGAAGCCCTGGCATTCCTTAGTTCTTTTTAATTATCCTCTCACTCCCCATAGTACTCAACATGAGGCTCTGGTGACAGTTACACAGCTGCAGAGATTCTGAACTAATTCAGACCTGTCATCAGGAGAATTGGACTGCAGCCATGTCTTTTCATTCTGTTTTCAAGTGTAAAACATTAAATATGCTCTCACAGATGCAGAGAATGCTAAAAAACAAATTGTGACATCAAAATGTGTGCACTCATACTACTTTCTACACTGAGCTGGACTTAAAAGCAGGTAAGGAAACTAGGCAGGCAATCTCCTGCCCACTAGTTTACTACCAAATGCTTTATACCAACACCCTACCACTGCAGTTCCACAGTCTACAACTATTTCTTCCCAGTTTCTGATTACACTTTGAAATGCTGACTTATTCCTGTAAAGTAGTTACATAATAAAACTTAAACGTATAGTCCAAGTTTGGTAAGCAACACATCAGATAAAACACTCTTGTTTAAACTCAAATGATATTGAAGTGAAAACTCCCTCCATAACCCAGTAAAGGAAAATAATGAAAGCAATTTCTAGTATGCCAGTCACCTAGATGTGTTTCCAAGGCTGCTGAGCATTAAAGAGTACGTCACAATTCTATTAAGGTCAGTAGATGACAGGTGAAATTTCAACTGCATAGAAAGTCTTTATAGCTTGGAAAGTACAGAAGACGTTCCATAGTGTCACCTTACATTTCAGTTCAGGTCACAATTCACTTGAAGATACTTACCTATCTTCAAGCAAAAAAGTGAAATTCTAGAATATGTTCACTGAAACAAACAATTTTTAAGTCTTGTAAGATTAAAAAATAAAACCAAACAACCAACATATTTATCATTTTGCATTATTACTCCATGTTATCTCTGAAAAAAAATGTACTTTGACCACATGGCACTGATGCATTTAGGTTTGCTGGTGTAACACACTGCAACACACAAGAGAGCACTTTACAAAAATATTATCTGATATTATCTTAAGTGAATGCCATTTAGTACTAAAAACCAAAAAAGTCTGATGTGCACCACCAGAGAATGGGATGCATGGCAAAATCCCATGCCTCTGCAAAACCCAGATTTGGCTACTAGAAAACACCTGAGGAACATCAAACACTAGAGGAAGGCAAATGCCACAAAAGAGGTGCTTTCAATCCAATTTCTGGGAAATTCCTTCCTTCTGATATTTCACCAGACTATACAGTCGTTCAAAACATACACTCTGTTAGAAATGCTTTTTTAATGCTTTTTATATGTATCTGAAAAATCTGTGTCAGTGCCAACAACCACGTGATGAAAAAAACCTAATTATTAGAGGAGCAATTACAAACATAGTGTCACGGCATGCTGGCAGGAAGGAAAATTTTCATTCTGGGGATACCAGCATGTTAAAATAAGAATGATGATCCATATAGCTAGTTAACAAATAGCCTAAAAGTTAAAGGCCTTTGTACCACTGAAAAAACAAATCATGGACTTGGACTCTTTTGATTTGATTGTGTGTGTTAATTGCAGCCAAGGCTGGATAGTGATAGTGCAGAATATTGTAGTGAGAACACCTTCACAGGCAGGTCATAGAAAACCTCTAACTTGAACTCTTTATTCATCCTCCAAAAGGAAGAAAATAATACTTACCGTTTGGTAAACGGCTTCGGTAGGTTCCTCAGACTGAATAGATTCAATAGTGTGAGGACATTTTCTAACAAACACACCTATTTGGGTACAAAATCCAACGTCCTCCCTTCCTGTTGGTGGGTGTCCTACGCCAGTAAATTCCACTGAGTAATCATAGCTTCTAGCAGTCTCTAGAGCCCTAAGAAAGACAAATTATTTCAATCATACTAAATGTTGATCTTATAATGTGACAAATATGTGTTTTCTAACAGAAGCAAGACCTGTGAATGCTTGAGTATATCTTCTCCAATACTCTTCACATGCCTGAAGTTAAGCATTGTCAAAACCTGGTGCATCAGATCTGTTGTCATATGCCTATCATAGTCTGAATTATTTGGCATCAGTAATTTAGGCAAACGCTACTGTTATTTCTAAAATATCTTCACAGAATATGCATGTTTACAGTTGCTTATTCACTGTCTTAAATGCATCAAAAGTGAGCAAAACACCACATTTAAAGAACAAAATTATTTGAGAAGTACCTATTGAGAACATACACACCTCAAATCCACAGGGCTAAGATAACAGAAGAAAAAAAGTGAGATTTGTTGTAAGTGTATAAAGTCTATCTACTCAAGGTTATAACAATTTAAGTGATATCTGAATGAAAATCAACCTTGCAGCAGTGAGCAACCACTGATGGGGCAGGGGTCTAAAATGGCATTACTGACCTGCACCGTTCTCCATAAAACAGTAGTAAATTAAATAAATGTCTCATTATTTTAAACAATATTGTAAAACTACCTTTCAAAACACAAATGTAAAGACTTTCTCATTTTCAACTCAAAAAGTATCACTCCTTCAGCAATATATATACATTTTTAATTCTCATAAAACCAAAAGCAGACTCTAAATATATTTGAAGTCACATCAGTGGGCTCTAAGGTGGTCATCCTTTAGCTAATAATACAGGCAGGTTTTAGTACCATTATTTCATGAAAAATATATGCTTCAAGCTTTGCAAAACTACATACTCAAAAATCACTGCATATTTTAAAGTCTATGGCAGAAACAACCTAATTTAAGGGGCAATTCTTCCAAGACACAATTTCCAACCAAGAGTTGGCTACTGAGATATGGCATTATTTACTGTAGCGTTCATCTTCTTCCACAACTGCCTGACAGTTGAATGTTATCACAGGATATACATCCCACTCCTCCTTTATTTTGCTTTCATTACATCTACTGATATCAGAGTAAGATACATCTCATGCAACCCTCTGTCACGTCCATGTTTTGCATAAAAACATTCCTTGTGCCATAATCCACTACACTGTCCCCAACTCCTACATGCTCTGCTGAGATCATTTGATAAATCTGCATGCATATTCTTACAGAGAAGTCCTGACTAATTGAGTACTTTGATTACATACCACACATAGCAAGTACCTTAGGTTTTTATGAACCATTTCCATAGTAGGACATTATTATGTGAAAAGGCTGATTATTACCTTAAATTTCAAATAGGTTATTTTTTAGAAAGATCTAGAAAAAGGGAAGTTGAAGTTTTAAATATCTTTTTGCAGAGCAGTTAAAAGAAAGCCAACTTAATAACCACCATAAAATAAAAACCTACAGAGCATGCTTAACTACTCATTACAGCAAAATGTTTTACCAAATCAGCAGACATGAAACTCCACTGACACCATACCACACACACAAACCACTCTGAAAAGATAGTTACTCCTTTTTCACATTACTGAACAATCAAAATTGCCAACATACGATGCTCAGTGAACTCACCAGCTTTCAAACTGTGCTCGGTTCCATTCAAATTTGTGGTCTGGATGCCTGGATAATATCACTCCTGGAAGCAAAGGGTTAAATTCAGCATTTGGAGTAGTGATCACAACTATGCTTGGAGCCATGAAGCCAAACACCACTTCAGGAAACTTCTTTAGTTCTGATTCTTCCAGGTGCTCTATTCTGTAAAGGACAAGTTCGTGCACATCTTTAAAAACATCCTATTATATTTCAATCTTCTTAGAAAACAGTCAAAAAAACCCAAACAAACCCATATCTGTACATCATAATTTGAAGCCTAGCTCTGCAATATTAGCACTGGCACTATGACTGAGCAGTAGCTTAGAGGTTTTTGTTGGGAGAAAATTTTCCCTTGCCTTTTGTATTCCCTTCATCAACATCCTTCTCCCACAAGCGGCACCACTTGGATTTCTTAGTACAGTTAATTTAAGCACACCCTAGAAGGTGCCACATGCTGCTACTCTTCTGCTTGAAAGGTTTCATCAAGTATATTTAGAGTATGGACAAAATTCCAAACTGAACTGTAACGAACTCAGTACTTTGGCCTAATACTCACAGTTCTATACATGTCACCAAGTCAAAGCCGAGCATGCAAGGATCTTTATGGGCAACCGAACCATGATGCAAGGTAACAGTCAGGGATCTTTCAGCTGGTTGCAAATAATCACCAGGAAGAGGAGACAGCCTATGCCTACAAAAGTATGAAAAACAATGTCACAGAAAGGACCGCAGGACAAGACAAATTGTGGGTGTGACTGAACTAGCCAACACCCCATAGAGGTATCTCATAAATCTCAAAAAGGTTAACTATTGTACAGGGATTAAAAAAAAAAATTCTAATGCAAACACTTGTTATAACTATCTACAACAGGACAAAAAGAGCAGAGGAGTTAATCCAGCATTTTTCCTTCATGTTTACAAAAATTTCCACTATACCCTGGAGCCACTTGCAAAACCACTAATAAATAACGAGTGTAGTTCAACTGTTACTTCTCCAACACACACCCCCTAAGGGCTATTCCATGGCTTGGACTTTTGCTATGTCAAGATGACACCATGCATCTGTAGCCCAGCAGTCCCTAAAGACACACGCAATAGAACTAAATAACAACAGTGGATAGCTCATAATTTGCCAAGCTGGTATTTCTGCATTTACCCTCATTCTGAAATTCTCTACAAGAAATCATGTAACATGCCACTGAGCCAAGCCAAATACAGAACTTAAATGAACACGACACAAGAGCTTACATATTCTCTTTCATTACAGTTGCACAGACATCTAGCCCAGCTAACACTTCGATACAACTGCAGCATTTCAGCATCCAGAGAAGCGTACAGTCAGCACAGCCTAAATCTGCCACCTGTAAATTAAATATTAAACATGTAAATGCTGCGTATTTCCAAGTAATTTCAAAGATTTTCATAAATTTAAAAACTCGTATTTATGTCAAAATAACATTTTAACAATAAAGTATTTTGTGATTGTAACTAAAATTTACAGTTGCAAGCAGGATAGACACGTAATTGAAAATTCTTTAAAAAAATGCATACAATGATCCTACACAAGGTGTTTTAAATTGATTAACCTTTTCTTATTGCAGCTGTAAATAAATACATGTAGAACATCCCACAGACTGGAGAATGTTATGCACGTGAAAGCGTATCCTCTCAAATCACAGTAAGGTATGATTTGTAAGTATTACAGCTGCAGCAATTTTCACATTCATGACTGCTTTTTGCTGGCCTTATCGCTATCCAAAACACTGAGAACAGGCTCACCAGCAGCCAGGTTAGCAGTAAACAATCTGCGTAAAAGAACTTTACAAGCTCAGTCTAATGTTTAAGTGGGAAAGGCTGAGGATGAGTATTGAAACAAGAGCCCCAATACCCACACTCCTAATATCACTTCTCACCTGTGAGAATATCCATGTGAATGATGAGGTAAACCTGACATCATATATGGAACTAACAGCTCAAGAGAGCAAAACCAAACTATGATGGAAGCAGCTTGAAACAAAATCCTCAGCACTAAATTAAATCCAGAATTCCACCTGTTTGATTCCCCCCTCTTCCTATCAATTAACATTAATTATCTGCCCCTCTGAAAAACAAAACATGATAATCAAATGTCTACTATGACAATTCAGTTTTAACAACAGCTCCTCTGCTACCATTGCTTGGTAATTAGGTCAGCAGGTTATCTACACGTTTCCTCTCACCATTAGATACCTAATATTAACTTTTTTTTTCACATTTATAATGTGAAAAGAGAAAACATACCAACCTTCTTAGGTTTGTGTTTCTCCACTAAATCTTTAACAAACTGGTAGCGTTGTTGGTACAAAGGAGGTGTAAACTTAATAATTCCTGTAAACTGTTCTTGAAATTCCTTATCCATAATATTTTGTAGATGCTAAAACAAAAAAGTTAACTTGTATTTTCTCAAGTACTTTATAATATACCAAATAACAGAGTTTGCTCTTTTCAGTGATATTCAATTCACAATTATGCAGGGGCAGACCTAATCCCAGTTCTATTCAGAGAATGACAAAACCTTAGGAATCCGCAAAATTAGGCACTAACTGCTCCTTTCACACACAGTAATGTAAATAACCCTTTTATAAACATTTATAAGTCATACACAATTATAAAGATGCAAATTTCATAATTTGTTACTCTCCAACCCGCACACCTATGCAGTGTTACACCTGTAAGGTATTAAATCTTTCTTTGCTTTTTTGGTCAGTGCAGAAAAATAAATAATTCCTTGCTCTGGTGCCCGCCTTCTTGTCTATACCATTTGTTTCATATTACAATTCAGATTATTTTACATATATATTTGGTTAGGAACGGCTCAACACAACTTCCACAATGTAACGACTAGCAGGAAATCTCTGACTAATTACTATGTTGTGCAAGAGGAAAGGTTCTGCTTGGCCTTTGCTTTAGACATACCAGGAGGCAAATCTCACTACCAGCACCTGCATTTTCTAAGTAAACTACCATAACCCAGCGTGGCACCGGTCATACCCATTAGTGTGCTTCCAACTACCCCACCTATTATTAAAAACCACAGTTAGCACACATATTTTATGAGAAATATCCCCACAAAACCTAAATATAACAATGGCTGAACTCCATCGGAACCAGCTAAGGGAAGGACGGTGCGTCCATGGTTTCCAGAGCCATCCTACCAGGCGGCACCACCAGCACCCACAGCATCCTTTGTAAACTCATACAAGGAGTTACTATTACAAACAGACGAATATTTTTGATTTAAGCTAAAGCAAAGTTTCATCTAAGCAACTGAAGGGTTTGTAAGTTAGACAGAACGCTGCTCCGACAGCAAGTTTTGCTTCAAAGAGCGTTTTTCCAGATATCGATCATTCTTCGCCTCATTTTAAGCATGATTTGAGCTGAACACATGCTGGTTTTTCTATCAACGCCCCTTTTTTGTAGCCTTTCCCCGTCTCAAACGCAAGGTCAGGCAGAGCTGGCTCCAAAGCTCCGGATCAGCGAGAGATTTGACTGCTATGAAGTTCAGAACAACATTCAAAACAGTCCTCGGAAAGGAACAGAACACGCCTAAGATTCCTGGGGAAATCTATCCACACATGCGTGAGTGGGAAATACACCCCGTCCCAGCTCGTCTGGCCACAGATGACGGTGGCCCTCCCCGCTGCCGCCCCGACAGCGGCCGCTCGCTCGCTAAGCCCCCCAAACGAGCCCCAGAGGGTTTATTTTCCCCATCCCGCCCCTCGACCAAATCCCATTCCCCACCCGCCCCCGCCGCTCGCCGCCACCCTGTGCGGCCGGGGCTGCCGGCGGCTGCGCCTGCGCTAACGGGGCCGCCCCGCGCCCGCCCGCGCCAACAGCTGCCCCCGCCCCGCCCCACACAGAAACCGCAACAAGAGAGCCAGTAAATGGGTGTTTTCTGCAGGGAGAACACGAAACTAATAGGAATTAGTAGTTTAAAAAAGCAACTGTTCTTTATTTAAGCTAAAGTTTCCTCTTCATTGATAAGTTTTGCAGCTGTTTTGTGTGTTTAATTATAAACATCAATCTGCATCAATCTGTATCAACCGTATCCTGGGCTGCATCAAAAATACGTGGCCAGCAGGGCGAGGGAGGGGATTCTGCCCCTCTGTTCCTCTCTTGTGAGACCTCTTCTGGAGGACTCTGTCCAGTTCTGGAATCCTCAACATAAAAAGGATATGGAACTGTTGGAAAGGATCCAGTGAAGGCTACAAGGATGATCAGAGGTCTGGAGCACCTCCCATATGAGGACAACCTGAGAGAGTTGGGCTTGTTCAGGAGAGGGGAGGGGAGAGGGGAGAGGGGAGAGGAGAGGGGGGGGAGAGGAGAGGAGGCAAGGCTCCGAGGAGATGTTAAAGCAACCTTCCAGTACCTGGAGGGACTACAAGAAAGCTGGAGATGGACTACCCATAAAGGCTTGTGGTGATAGGACTAGAGGCAATGGGTATAAACTGGAGAGGGGCAGATTTAGACCAGACATAAGGAGGAATTTCTTCACCATGAGAGCGGGGAGGCCCTGGCCCAGGCTGCCCAGGGAAGCTGTGGTTGCCCCATCCCTGGAGGTGTTCTAGGCAAGGTTGGATGGCACCTTGAGCAGCCTGGGCTGTAGGAAGTGTCCCTGCCCATGGCAGAGGTGGGACTGGATGGGCTTTAAGGTCCCTTCCAACCCAAACTATTTTACAGTTCTACGGATGAATAACCTGAAAGAATAAAGCTCCATATTAGCAAGAGATCTCACTGTTGTGAAATTCATAATAACATTCAAGTCAGTCATTGGAAAGTAACAGAATATGTGTAAGATTTCTGTGAAAATTTATCCAAATGCATGAAAGTGGGCAGTACACCCTCTCCCCCACCGTTCTTGTCTGGCCACGCATGATTGATGGAAATTGCTTCCTCCTGTTGCCCAGCCCCGATAAAGGCTCTTCACTTTCTAACACTTCAAAACAAGTCTTAGGGAGTTTATTTCCCAGCATTTTTGATGTCACAACTACACCATGCAGCGCTACAGGCTTAGAGAAGAGTGGCTTGAAAGCTACCCAGCAGAGAATGACCTGGGGGTGCTGGTCAACAGCCAACTGAACGTGATCCAGCAGTTTGCCCAGGTGGCCAAGAAGGCCAACAGCATCTTGGCTTTTGTCAGAAGTGGTGTGGCCAGCAGGACCAGAGGACTGGTCGTGCCTCTGTACTCAGTGCTAGCGATGCTGCACCTCGAATCCTGGGTTCAGTTTTGGTCCCCTCAGTACAAGAAAGACACTGAGGTGCTGAAGTGTGTCCAGAGAGGAACAACAAAGCTGGTGAAGGGGCTGGAGAACAAGTCTTGCGGGGAGCAGCTGAGGGGACTGGGGTTTAGCCTAGAGAAAAGGAGGCTAAAGGGAGATCTTATCCTTGTCTACAATTATCTGAAAGCAGGGTGTAGAGAAATGCAAGTTGATCGGGGACTGTGGAATAGCCACTAGAGGTTGCATAAAGATTGTAGAATAATACATTTAGGATTTCAGGAGCACACACAGATCAAGATAGTATGATTAGTTATGAATATTTATCTATCTATAGTGTATAAAATTGTGGGGTCTATGCTGGGGGCTTTACACTCAAGTTTGGAGGGTCTGTCCCACCAAGTGTCCAGAATTAGTGCAAACTCTGAATAAACACTGTCTGTCCTGGTGATGTAGAGATCGGCTTCCTGCACATCGGGCAATGGATCCCCATTTCAGACAACACGGGGGGTGACTGGGACCTGCAGGAGGGAAGGGGGCAGTGAGGGCAGGAAAGATTTGTTTTCTGAATTACACCCCAACTCAGTGCTCTTTGGTTTGGTTCTCAGAAAATACTGGAAATCTCCATGCTGGTATCTGCCTGTGATGGCTTAACTTTGCACTTTGGCTGGCATTTGAAGGTCTGCAGAACGCAGCCTATGCAGGGCACATGTGGTTACAGGTTAGCCATGGCCTCTGCCCAGTCACTGTGTGTGCATGTGAGCTTGCAAACTGGCAATCCAGATGTTTCTTCAGTTATTTCAAGTTATTAAAATGGTTCACTTCTGTTCTGTTTGAGCTGTTTTCCAGGTTTTGGAATGCAATAGCAATTAGCTTTACTTGACATTTGTCATGGTTTAGCCCCAGCCTTTTTGGCAGCTAAAACTGAGCAGCTAGACTCCCAGTTCCCTTACCCTGCCACTCGCAGGGAGAGGTTAAAAGCAGATGACAGGAAGAGACTTGCGTGTTGGAAAATAAAATACAACAGCCTTATTGAAATAACAATAATAATAATAATATACAAATATACAAAATAGCATTCTCACCCCTCAATGACTATACATCACCATAAATACTGCAGAGTAAGCATGGGGAAGAAGGTAAGTGGCAGGACAGAGCTGGGTTCAGGAACTGGATTCAGGAACACCTGGATCTGGAATTAGGGACAGACAAACTAGGTCCCCACTGGATGTCAACTGTTGAAAAGGAGAGAGTGACCCTTGTGATTTCTCAGTTTTATACCAAGTATGGCATACATGGGATGGAATACCCAGTTGGCCAGTTTGGTGTCACCTGGTCTGTCTATCCCTCCCTGCAGGTGCGATCCTTTTTCACCTCTTTTACTTACAGCACTCCGCTAGCTTGAGAATGCCTTGGTTAACTACAGGAGTAAGTATAAGCATTGGCCTTTCTACATACCAATGCCCCACGTTATCACCTCTAGAGAGAAACATTGTCTGAAAAACATGCAGTTCACTTACAGAAAATAAAGTTACTTAGCCGACCCAGCTGAAGTTAGAAAACTGATTCTACTGTAGCTCAAACCAGAATAATGTTCATTTTGGTTTAGGAGCAGCAGAAAGAGGGAGCTGTCTGTAGAATTTTACAATAGTTTTTCTTCCATTCTAAGAGTTGAAAAGCTAACACTGGTGTATGCAAGTGAGGCAGCTTGAGAGCTGCTCGTTCAATCAGAGTTTTGATTGCAAATTGTTTTTAAATAAGTGTTGTAGTACTACCAATCTTTATTTATATGCGAAATTTATTTTGAAGTCTATATAGCACCTTGTCAATTATTTTTGTAAGATTTTTTTTTCCCCAGCAAGATGTAAGGACTTGCGTAACCCAATTTGGCCATGCACAGAAACCATGTTTGTATAAAGAATAATTGAATAATTCCAATTACATCACTTTGACTAGTCAGGTAAATTGATTTTTACTTTTTTTTTTGGTTTTTGCTTTTTGGAAAAGAAAATACACTGTAATTGAAATAAGGGTATGAGTACCCTATGCAAGGAAAAACAAAAAGATAGGTTGGAGGCTTTTTTAAAAAAAATGCAGTTGCTCTTTTTTGGCTCTTGAGTCATTAGTTAAACTTGAACTATCATTTAGTACCTCTGTCTTAACTAGTCAGTGTATAAACTGTGCATAACATGATTTCTTTATAACCTGGAGAGAAATCGCAAAGTTTACTAATAGTATGACATTGTTAAGAAATAAAGAAGGGAAGAACAGTAGTAAAGCTAAAGTACACAGTAAAAGTAAATTCTTAACACAGTGTGCATTCATACAATTTCCTCATAGTTTGTAGGACTTCATCCTGAAATTTACCACTGTCAGTTAAACCTTCAGACTTACCAGATGTTTAATTCTCCATTATCAAACAATATAATTACAGAAATATCTTCAATTGTTTCATGTTGCATGAAGAAACTGGGAGATACAATGTTTTGAAGACTGGCAACATGAAAAAGATGGAGAGTGCTATTAGCAGTTTTAAGATGCTTCCACTCCAAGGTGTCTATCTTTTTCTTGCTAGAAAAGTTTTGAAAAATTCTTCTGATTAGTCCCTATTACTATTACTATTACCTGACTGCAAAAAAAAATAAAAATTATTTAATCTGTCTGAAGTTTTGCCTTTTTTTCCCTTATGCAGTAGTCCATCTCCTTAAAGAGTCTCAAGGAACAATTTATGTTGGAAGAGACCTTCAGAGGTTATCTAGTGCAATCCCCTGCTCAAAGGAGGTCCAAATTGATGAGGTTCCTCAGAAACTGTGGTATTTTTCCCATTACACTCTGTTACTTCAAAATAAATATTCAAGTTTTATTCAGTTCAGTATGCCCATGAATTAAGCAGGTTATTTTTAGAGAAGCATGTTACTTTTGTACCATGCAGAGAGCAACAAATTACATGACTGTAGAAAGTCAGGAATCAGGAAATCCTAAAGCACTGAAACTTGTTTTATCTTTCAGTAACTGAAATGAGAAAGACAACAGTATGCAATTCCTGTACTTTCGCTCTAAATTTGCAGGATATATAATTAAAGCAAAAGAAATCTACTGCAGCACGACTGCCAGAAGACACTAGTCCCCACTGGTACTTGACAAGAAGATACAGTCTTCATCTATAATTCAAGAGCTAACAACAGTTCCTCTCAAATCAGATCTGGAGGACATTTAGTGACTTGGTACCAGTGTCCTTTTCCTCAGCTTCATTTGGCAGATGAGGCCTGCTTGAGAAAACTCACAGTTATTCTGTGTAAGTGAGAGATGAGAAAAAGCTCTTAGATACAGATCACCTTAGTCTTACTCTTTTATAATTATATATAGTTCCTTGCAGTCTGATTTCTTTTTTTGTTTTGTTTTGTTTTGTTTTGGCTCTATTCTGTATGAAGACCAGCTGGGATGCCTGAGGGAAGAAAATCTAATTTGGAGCAAATGGATTTATGTGTTGCAGCTATATGAAAGGTTTGCGCATCACCACCAAAGGAGGACTGCATAATAAGTACAAAAAGTTATCTTTTATGGAGGAAAAACACTGAAGTTGGCTAAATATTCCAACAGGAAAAGATATATACATAAAAACCACAATGTGGGTAATGTAAGAGAAATGCAGGCTGTCTTGAAGTGACTATGCAAGAAAAATTGAAGAGGTTCTCAAGGAGTGAAGGATACCCTAAACAGCAACAACCACCCCTTGGCTAATTGTTTCCAGAACTCAAGTTCTTCACTGCCGTAAGGACAATTAGAAAGAATTTTGTGATTAATTCTTTAATTGATAGGAGGTTATTAAATGGAAATTTACTGCATTGAGGGTAGAGGCCTGTGGTAGGCAGTGAAGGTTTTGTGAGCATCTTTGGAAATCAGCTGAGATGAGAAAAGGAAGCCAAAAGGAGGCTGGGTTTATTCCTAGAAAGGGGAGTGAGGAGCCCAGATAGTGGTGTATGCAGCACAGAGACCCTGTGAACTGCCAGGGTCCTGGTATGGGTGATTTTCCATGCTGGGTCAAGCCCTAGGGTACATTCCAGGGCTAGAGTAATGAGGGTAAGTTACCATTACTCAGGTTTTCAGTGTGTGATGAGGAGCAAAGATACCCTTAATGTTGCTTCCATCAGTATTTACCTCCTTATTTGTAAATTAACCATCTAAATTAGTTTGAAATATCACAGATGCTAGAGATGCTATGTCCTCTACAATGTACCCCCCATATGAGGACAGCCTGAGAGAGTTGGAGTTGTTCAGCCTGGAAGAAGGCTCCAAGGAGACCTTATAGTGACCTCCCAGGACTTAAAGGGGACTACAGGAAAGCTGGGGAGGGATTCTGTTTTAGGGAGTGTAATGATAGGATAAGGGGGAAGGGGTTTAAGCTGAAAGAGGGGAGATTTACATTAGATATTAGGAAGAAATTTTTTACTGTGAGGGTGGTGAGACACTGGCACAGGTTGCCCAGAGAAGTCCTGGATGCCCCATCCCTGGAGGTGTTCAAGGCCAGGATGGATGGGGCCTTGAGCACCCTGATCTTGTGAGACATGTCCTTGCCCATGCAGGGTTGGAACTGGATGATTTTTAAGCCATTCTATGCTATTTTAACATGGGCACCTCTACAGCCAAGTCCCCCACGCCTGCCCCCTGATGCATGGAGCGATGTGGATGGATTGCTCCCAGTGGCACCCAAATGTGCTTTGTCCCACTATGCCCAGTTTGTGGTCATTTCAGTGGGTTTCCAGGGATTAATGTTTTTTGGTTTTTTTTTTTTGTGCAGCTGTGTGTCACTTGAGATCTCTTAGCAATTCTGCTAAACTGTGCATTCAGTTCCCCTCTCTTCTGCAGGCTGCAGGGTCCCCATGCTGGAGGAGAGCCCTGGCTGAGGAAGGGATGACAGGGTGGCCCTCTCCTCCCTGGCTCCATAGGATGGTGGAAAGGGTGATAAAAGGAGTCATTATTACAAGCAGTGGTATATTTTTTAATTTAAGCTAAAGTAGAGTTAAGTTTCATCTAAGTAGTTGTAGGTTTTGGAAATTAGGCAGAATGTCCCTCTGAGAGCATATTTTCTTTCAGTGTTTTCCCAGACACTGTTGATTCTTTGGAGATGGAAAAGTCTTATGTGAAGTCTGAGGTATGTGTTAATTATATACAGGATGGGGGATGATGTGACTGAGAGCTGAAATTTGCTGTCAACTTATTGCCTATCGCCGTTTCTATTCACTTAAAGATTTTTTTGACAATTTGAGAGGGTTGGACTTTTTCATCCTGGAGAAGGCTCCGAGGAGACCTTATAGCGACCTTCCAGTACCTGAAGGGAGCTACAAGAAAGCTGTTCACAAAGGCTTGCGGTGATAGGACTGGAGGCAATGGGTGTGAACTGGAGAGGGACAGATTTAGATTAGGCGTAAGGAAGAATTTCTTCACAACACAAGTGGTGAGGCATTGGAATGGGTTGCCCAGGGAAGCTGTGGCTGCCCCATCCCTGGAGGTGTTCAAGGCCAGGTTGGATGGGCCTTAGGCAGCCTGGTCTGTGGGAGGTGTCCCTGCCCATGGCAGGGGGGGAACTAGATGGGCTTTAAGGTACCTTCCAACCCAAAGTATTCTATGATTCTACAATCTGTGATGAATAAATGTGTCTTCGTCTGTGATCACCTCTTTTTGGAGCCTCTCCCTGTCTCAAATACAAGGTCAGGCAGAGCTCAAAACTGGCGAGAGATCTGAGTGTTGTGAAATTCATAACATTCAAATCAGTCCTTGGAAAGTAACAGGATACGCATAAAGTTTCTCGGCTATCTTATCCACGTGCAGTAAGTGGGCAATGCACCCACACGTCACTCGCCTGGCCACACAGACTGAACGACGACTCTCCTACTACCGCTGCCGTCCCGCCATTCCGGTTCCGGGAGGGGTAGCCCCCCTCCCCTCGGGCTCCCGCCCCGGAAGGCACCATCGTCACTTCCGGCGGGCCGCCATCTTGTCGCCAGTCGGCGGAGGCAGCGTTTGGGCCGCAGCGCGCTGTGTGGCGGGGCCCTCTAGGCCGCCAGCCGCCATGGCCAACAACAGCCCCGCGGGCGGGAACTGCCAGGGGCAGCAGGCAGCGCAGCACCCGCCCGGCGCCGGTCCGCCGGGGCAGCAGCAGCAGCTGCAGGGCGCGGGGCCCAAGCCGGCGGCCTCGGGCAAGCAGGGCAACGTGCTGCCGCTCTGGGGCAACGAGAAGACCATGAACCTGAACCCCATGATCCTCACCAACATTCTCTCGTCGCCCTACTTCAAGGTGCAGCTCTACGAACTCAAGACCTACCACGAAGTGGTGGACGAGATCTATTTCAAGGTGAGCCCGCGGGCCGCGCTGGGCCGCCCGCCTCTGCCTTCCTGCCTGCTCCAAGGGCCGGGGGCGCATCCTCTTTGTAGGGGGAATCTGGTACCGAAATGCCTCCGTTTAAACTCGCCCAGACTCGTTGGGAATGCTGGAAACCAAGCTCCTCTCCGTCAGGACTGGGCAGCAGGAGGGAGCCACGCTTACCCAAGCCTGTAGCGCTGCATAGGGCTGCAGTATCGAAAATACTGGCAAATAAACTCTCTTAAGACTCATTTTGGAGTTTTAGAAAGTGAGCACACTTTGTCAGGGCTGGGCAACAGAAGGGAACCGTCTCTGTCGTCGTGTGTGGCCAGACGAGAGCTACGGACAGAGGGTATTGCCCACATTATGCATATGCATATATTTTCCCAGAAATTTTTTGCGTGTTCTGTAGTTTCCCAAGGATTGATTTGAAGGTTGTTATGAACTTCACAACAGTGAGATCTTTTGCTAATTTGGACCTTTAGAGACAGCTCAGCCTGACGTTGCATTTGAGATAGGGAAAGACTGCAAACAGAGGTGATGGTAGAAGAAACTAGGGGAGGTTTAGGCTGAACATTAAGAAAAAAAATTTCACGGAATGGGTCATTGGGCACTGGCAGAGGCTACCCAGGGAGGTGGTTAAGTCACCTTCCCTGGAGGTGGTTAAGGGATGGGTGGATGAGGTGCTGAGGGGCATGGCTTAGTGTTTGATAGGAATGGTTGGACTCAATGATCCATCCGGTGGGTCTTTTCCAACCTGGTTATTCTATGATTCTGTGTGCAATAGGGTCCCAGCAGAACGGAGCAACTGTTGCACCAGTCCACTTCAAAGCAAAAAGGTCTTTTCCATCCTGGTGATTCTATGATTCTATGAAATGCATCTGTTCAGCACAGATCATTCTGAACACTAGACGTTTTAATTTCTAAGGAATGGACCAGTGTCTGGAAAAACACAGTTTGAAAGAAAACCATGCTATCAGAAGGACACTGCCTGACTTTCAAAACCTACAGTTACTTAGCTGAAACGTGACTCTACTTTAACTTAAATCAAAATTATTCTACTCTTTCTCATAGTAACTCTTTCATTTCCCAAATCCATGAAGCTGCCTGCTCTCTCACAGAAGAGCCCAGGGGAGCTGTGGCTGCCTGGTCCCTGGAGGTGTCCAAGGCCAGGATGTGTCCATTGGAAGTGCGTGAGCTTTAGGATCCCTTCCAACCCAAACTATTCTATGGCTTTATGAGAAGAAGCGTGTTCTGCTGTGGCTGTGGAGTTGAGGAGTTGTGGGGCGGTTGTGAAGTGTGAGGAAATGGCCGGCCGGGGACCGAGCTCTACCTGTGGAGCTGCGGGGTCGCGATCCGCGGGCCTGGGGACGACCCCTCCCCGCTGCTCGGAGATGGAATAGCAGCACCCGGCACGCTGGTTTCAACAGGAGTTTCACTGTGGCCTCCTCGCTCAGGCAGCCGTTAGGATCCCCCCACAGTCAGAACTAGTTGGTTGTAGCGCTTCTCCTGGCGCCAGGCTAGATGTGCGGGGATGGTAACCGAACTGTATGAGTGCACCTGTGTCTCCGATCTTGTTTTGTTAGCAGGATTGAATCAGTTTTGCAGCGAGGCTTCCATCAAATCCAGTCTCCCAGGTAGAGGTATGCATAATTAGTGCTCATCAACACAGCCACATTTTTTGTTCTGATAATGAGAGCAAAACTTACCTAATTCAGGCTGCTGTCTTGAGTCAGCTGTACTTTGGTGGTTATTGAGACATTTTTCTTAGGTGGATCGATCCTGCCTGATAATGTTACTGTATGTGTCCCTTAACAGGTTTCTATATACTTTGAAATCAATAAGATGTAGTCTTTTTGTCTTACTTAACCAGGCAAGGCAAGTTACTTGGGGCAGTATAATTGTGAAAAATAGCTCCACTGAAGTATTTTGAGGTTTTTAGCATTGTTTGCACTTCTTTAAGAAAAGAGGGGTACTGTTTTTCCTCTTAATGACAGCTTTTATCTGCCGATATTCCTGTCACTTGAAGGGAGCTGCTTTAGAGTAATGTAGATGGTCAACAAAGTTTTATTTTCCATTGATTTAGCACTTGCTACATACGTACCAGATAGAAGTAATTTGTTTTGACTATCAGAATGTTAAGCAGCAAAGTTTATTTTTGCAAGTGATGTTAAGAACTGAGACACTTATGAAAGAAACATTTTTCAGAATATTTTAGAGCTTACTGGCTTTTATGTGGACCCTTTCAGGTGTAGTAAAAAGTATTTGTTGTGATTAGTCTTAGCATGGGTAGAGTTGAACTGCAGTAGGTGAAATAGTTCATTTGCTTGTCTTGGTGTTTCATTCCATAAGTGACTTAGTCTTAAATTGGGGAAAATTTTTGGCATACCATTAAATATCCACTTGTTAATTCAACCTAAATAGTGTTTGTTTACTGGACTTGANATTTGGACCTTTAGAGACAGCTCAGCCTGACGTTGCATTTGAGATAGGGAAAGACTGCAAACAGAGGTGATGGTAGAAGAAACTAGGGGAGGTTTAGGCTGAACATTAAGAAAAAAAATTTCACGGAATGGGTCATTGGGCACTGGCAGAGGCTACCCAGGGAGGTGGTTAAGTCACCTTCCCTGGAGGTGGTTAAGGGATGGGTGGATGAGGTGCTGAGGGGCATGGCTTAGTGTTTGATAGGAATGGTTGGACTCAATGATCCATCCGGTGGGTCTTTTCCAACCTGGTTATTCTATGATTCTGTGTGCAATAGGGTCCCAGCAGAACGGAGCAACTGTTGCACCAGTCCACTTCAAAGCAAAAAGGTCTTTTCCATCCTGGTGATTCTATGATTCTATGAAATGCATCTGTTCAGCACAGATCATTCTGAACACTAGACGTTTTAATTTCTAAGGAATGGACCAGTGTCTGGAAAAACACAGTTTGAAAGAAAACCATGCTATCAGAAGGACACTGCCTAACTTTCAAAACCTACAGTTACTTAGCTGAAACGTGACTCTACTTTAACTTAAATCAAAATTATTCTACTCTTTCTCATAGTAACTCTTTCATTTCCCAAATCCATGAGGCTGCCTGCTCTCTCACAGAAGGGCCCAGGGGAGCTGTGGCTGCCTGGTCCCTGGAGATGTCCAAGGCCAGGATGTGTCCATTGGAAGTGCGTGAGCTTTAGGATCCCTTCCAACCCAAACTATTCTATGGCTTTATGAAAAGAAGCGTGTTCTGCTGTGGCTGTGGAGTTGAGGAGTTGTGGGGCGGTTGTGAAGTGTGAGGAAATGGCCGGCCGGGGACCGAGCTCTACCTGTGGAGCTGCGGGGTCGCGATCCGCGGGCCTGGGGACGACCCCTCCCCTCTGCTCGGAGATGGAATAGCAGCACCCGGCACGCTGGTTTCAACAGGAGTTTCACTGTGGCCTCCTCGCTCAGGCAGCCGTTAGGATCCCCCCACAGTCAGAACTAGTTGGTTGTAGCGCTTCTCCTGGCGCCAGGCTAGATGTGCGGGGATGGTAACCGAACTGTATGAGTGCACCTGTGTCTCCGATCTTGTTTTGTTAGCAGGATTGAATCAGTTTTGCAGCGAGGCTTCCATCAAATCCAGTCTCCCAGGTAGAGGTATGCATAATTAGTGCTCATCAACACAGCCACATTTTTTGTTCTGATAATGAGAGCAAAACTTACCTAATTCAGGCTGCTGTCTTGAGTCAGCTGTACTTTGGTGGTTATTGAGACATTTTTCTTAGGTGGATCGATCCTGCCTGATAATGTTACTGTATGTGTCCCTTAACAGGTTTCTATATACTTTGAAATCAATAAGATGTAGTCTTTTTGTCTTACTTAACCAGGCAAGGCAAGTTACTTGGGGCAGTATAATTGTGAAAAATAGCTCCACTGAAGTATTTTGAGGTTTTTAGCATTGTTTGCACTTCTTTAAGAAAAGAGGGGTACTGTTTTTCCTCTTAATGACAGCTTTTATCTGCCGATATTCCTGTCACTTGAAGGGAGCTGCTTTAGAGTAATGTAGATGGTCAACAAAGTTTTATTTTCCATTGATTTAGCACTTGCTACATACGTACCAGATAGAAGTAATTTGTTTTGACTATCAGAATGTTAAGCAGCAAAGTTTATTTTTGCAAGTGATGGTAAGAACTGAGACACTTATGAAAGAAACATTTTTCAGAATATTTTAGAGCTTACTGGCTTTTATGTGGACCCTTTCAGGTGTAGTAAAAAGTATTTGTTGTGATTAGTCTTAGCATGGGTAGAGTTGAACTGCAGTAGGTGAAATAGTTCATTTGCTTGTCTTGGTGTTTCATTCCATAAGTGACTTAGTCTTAAATTGGGGAAAATTTTTGGCATACCATTAAATATCCACTTGTTAATTCAACCTAAATAGTGTTTGTTTACTGGACTTGACAGTTGTTTTGACTCAAACCTGCATGCTAAATAAAGAGAAAAGTTAGCCCTTACTCATAAGTAATGGGTGTGAGGGAGAAGATAACCAGATGATTAAGGTACTTTGTTGATATTCAGAAGATTTGAATTCTGTTCATGTTTTAAGATTCCTGAGAAATTGCTGGGGTTTTTATGAGCATTATATCCACCAGGTGTATTGTCATCTCTATTTGCCTTTGTTTTGGAAACAAGATCAGTGGCTTATTTTAACAAAATCTAAGAAAGGAAAGATGATCCTCAGTCACACACTTAGCTAGTGGTGGAGACCATCTTTGAGCGTGTGGGTTCTGTCTAGATATTTCAATTAATACACTTGTAGTTCTGGTCCCCTGTTTTGGTTCTGTATCTGCAAAGTGGATGACTTCCCCTTCTGCTATTCCTGATTGTAGCACCGTGGGCATGTGCTCAACTTCATTTAACAACAAGTTAAGCATGTGCAGCACTCTGTAGGATAAAAACTTTCAATATTCTTTTCTGAAATTAGTGTTTTCAGACATTTGGGCTTTTTCATTGATACCTGTCAAAAATGGCACATTTGTATTGATCACGACTGATAAATGTATTTAAAAACATTGAAGGCTACTGTTGTGATAGCACCATATTGCTCCTTTAACTGAAGCAGAGTTAATTTCCTGTGAGAGGCAAAGCTGTAAACAGTCAGAAGGATGTGTGCTATTATTTATGTAATATTTGTGAACTTCTTATGTGATGCTGATAGTACAGGAAGCCATGCCATGGATGTTGTGTTCTATGGTCTTGGCATCTCATGTTTCCTATTCAGATGAGACAGCAACTGGGGAAAAAAAAAACCAAACAGCTCAGCAACTTCAGCTGTTTGTATTGTGTCTCCGATTCATGTGATTGTGTTTATAATTCATTTTATTCTGTGTATTGTTCAAGAATTTTACTTTGTAAACTACAGTACAGCTTGGCCACAAACTCTTAGCCCCAGTTCAGTGTAACACTGTCATCTTTTTTGTCTTGGTTTTACTTTTTAAAGTTGAAGTGTTTATGAAATGTACTTGTTTATTGAGCCACACATTACTTCTCTGAATTCCACAGTTTCAAATGTAGCTTAGGCAATTTTATGGTTCTTAATTTATGATCTTTACTGTCAAATTTAAGGAATGGTGTTGGTTAACTGTGTTTGTTAACCTCTAAATGTATCTTAAAATGTTTTGAATTAGGCAAGTTTTACTCATTAGTACTAGGAACCATTTTATTTAAGAATGCCACTGCAGTCTGCAGGAAAACGCACTGGCTTTTTACATTCAATACTACACCTTCTAGACATCTTCCTTTTGTCCTAACTGTAGGTGATACCAGTATCTCTAGGTAAGCTCAGTGCTTAAATTAGCAGCAACAGGTATCACTAAACATATTAAAGGAAAGTTTAAAGAAAGGTAACTTTCTGGTTGTCAAAGAAAATAATAATGATGGGGCTTAGCCTTAAAGTATGTGAAAGTATATGGAGTAAAGAATAAGCACAGGTGCTTGCTTTAGCGTTTGGGGTTTTTAAAACTTCATCCATGATGTTGGCTCTGATTTCTTAATGTGGTAATTAGAAAACCTGAATGTTTTGCCTTAATGAATAATTTGGTGGGAGAAGACAAGCTATTTAACGTAGATTTAGGATATGTATTATTTAAATTAGGTTTGTATAAGCAGCTAAACATTATAGGGGTTGTAATAGTCATTCTCTTTCTTCTCCTCTTTCTTCCTCTCCATCCCTTTAGGTTACACACGTTGAACCATGGGAAAAGGGGAGCAGAAAAACAGCAGGCCAGACAGGGATGTGTGGAGGGGTAAGTAGAAGTACGTGCCTTCTTAAATTTTTCTGTATGGTAAATATATTTTCTAAGCACAGCTGAAATTGTTTGTATGCTGGCTCAGTCTTGAGAAGTAAAAGTATTTATTACAAAGAGCCGATATATTCCTCTTCCTTCCAGAGCTGTGGTTGCAAGTACTGTTACTTCTTCCACATAGCTCTGTTAGTAGATTTATATTTTATCCTGTATTAGTTTTCATAAGCTTTTGTAGATTTGGGATAATATCATTGTGACTTTCTGCATTGTCATCTAACTTTTTTTTTTGTTCTGACAGGTACGTGGTGTTGGAACTGGAGGAATTGTGTCCACTGCGTTTTGTCTGCTTTACAAATTATTTACGCTGAAACTCACTCGTAAGCAAGTGATGGGCCTTATAACTCATACTGACTCTCCATATATTAGGGCTCTTGGATTTATGTATATTAGGTAAGTATCAATGTAATCAACTAATGACTTCATTTAATATAAGGAAAGCTCTATTAAAATTTTACGTTGTTTTTGTACTTAAAGGTACACACAGCCACCTACAGATCTGTGGGACTGGTTTGAATCCTTTCTTGATGACGAAGAGGTATGTCGGCGAGGGTAATAATTTGCTTTCTTTTGTTTCTTTTCATATTACTTTTTCAAGTTTAAACACTGTTTGATAAGGTTTTCTGTAGATCAAATGTTGCAATGTTTTGGTCTTGTAATTTCACTGTTTAGTACAGAAAGCAGGTCTGAGCTGGGGCCCTGGTTGTTTTTCCTAGGTTTCAAAGATTTAACAGAATTTTCCATTGGTTAGGATGTCACATATTGCAAGGCTATGTGAAACGTTTATTAAATTAAAATGCAGGCAGTGCGAGTGCGGCTTCTTTGCGGTTTTTGGAAAAAGCTTTTTAAGCAAGGTATAGTCACTCTTGAGAGCATCAGATTTGTGGTTTGAGTTTATTACTGGGACAGGGAGAATCTGCATTACATAAAACAGTGGGAAAAACGTAGTAGAAACCAGTGTTCACCTTGAAAAATATAACCAAAAATCTCTGTGGTTATTATTCAAATCCTGGAATAAACTAACCCTACGATTTCTTCAGAGGAGTGACAAACAGCGTAATGACTGCATAGTGTGGCATTGTTTCTGGTAATCTTGATGGCTTTGCTAACAGGAAAAAAAATCAGTTGCTTACTGAAGCTCAGTGAAGAGGCTGCGTTATTACGCAATCAGACAAGAGGATGCCTTTGGTACCATATTCCTGAGTTACTGTCTGGAGAAATGGATCAGGAGCTGGGGGTGTGATGTTTCTCAGTCTATGAAGATACTGTCTGTTACATAGTGTTGCAATTTGTATTTATTGAGCAGGTTTTAAATTACCTGTAAGATTGGAACAGGAAGGATCACTTGCTCTCAAGTGTGACAGTAGGCATCTACTTCAAGAAATTTCACACTAGTTGCAAATGATGTCTGAATACTTGTATTAAAAGTAGTGCTGATTGTATGTGTATCTGACTGCAATGCAGTGTATTTGTTTTAAACAGCTTCTCTCATGCTAAATATCAAAAACTCTGTGCAAAGGAAACAGCTGTTACTTCAGGTAAACCTGTGTTATTCTATATTTGTAATAAAAATCAAACTAAATTTTAATCTCAGTTGCATTGTGTTGCTCTCCTCCCCCAGGTGGTGCTAGTTGATAGGAAATCCTCTCTTGTGAGGTTGCATTGTAACAAGATTAGAGTAGCTTCACTTTCAGGGTCCCACAAACAGCTTGATTCCCAGGACAATAAAGCGATCACAAGTGTGAGTCATTGTACAGGTCTTAATTGGTTCATTATGAAAGCACCTTTTTCATCTGTACGTTTCAATTCTTGCAGGTATTGGTTGTCAGCATATGTTTGTTTATTGTTTGAAATACCTCAGCATATCTTAGGAATTGTATTTCTTTCCCAGCTGCTTTCAGTAGCTGTGTGTTATGTAGGAAATAGTGCTCAGGCCTGCTCAAGTTTCTTATGAGTCCTGGTCAAACCCAATAGGGTAAAGCAAACTTATGTATATGGAATTATATAAATTTACAGGATATTTTTTTTCTTCAATTCTTAAAGACATGGAAGCAGTTCATCTTTTGTCATGCTGTTGTGAAAAAGAAAAGCTTCCCAGGATACAGAGTTACTTTTCAAAATGCTTCTTATGTTTATTTTGTTTAATTGTACTTATTCTCCAGGTGCTACGTTTAACTCCTGTTTTTCTTCTTTAGATCTCTGCAGCGATTATATTTGGAAAAACTGTTTATCTGAACACTTAAATGTGTGTGAGTGCAAGCAGTTTTACATTTAGATTTTCTCTTCCTGTTTAGATAACAAATCTCACTTTCCTTGTGTGCTTGCACTATAGGTTTGGGACTGACAATAGCTGACTAACATGTCCTGAGCTGTGAGAGGGCATAGCAAGAAGGCCTTCATGCGGTAATGACCCTTTTCAGAGACAATGGTCATCATGGATTATGCGTTTCCAATTATTTGTTCATTTATTTATTTTTTTACATATTTCTAAATTAGAAACCTCACTGCTTCATGGCAGTTGGTTTGCTATTGCTTCCAATTCTGTTAGGATGCTATTATGTACTAGAGGTTTTTCTATGGTCATTTTCAGAGAGGCAATGATGTAGTTCTTAAATGATTTAGGCCACAGGGTTGGGAATGATGGTATGCAGTTGTACATCCACAAAATGGAGTATTAAATGTAGTTTCAGAGGACTTCTTGACTTTGTGGCATTTAAATGCAATACAAGATTGTACCATATAACCAGGCTGCATAAGGGATTTCAGTTAATCTCTTCATTGACAATCCCTTACCATCCAGATGGCTGCAGGATTAGTCTGTGCCTGCATGTGTATATATGAAGTTCCATTCCCTGTCTGTAAAGTACTGCCAAAGCCAGAGGGTGCAGAGTTCAAATTTCTCTAAGGAAATTTATTAGAATGAGCCAAGTAAACTTTCATAATCACAAGACTTCAAGAGGGCAGTAATGTAGCAGCATTTTTTTTGAAAACCAGTAAAAAATATTTTTGACCATCAGGATTTCTTTTTGCTTGTATTTTGTAGGACCTGGATGTGAAGGCAGGTGGGGGTTGCGTTATGACCATCGGGGAGATGCTTCGTTCCTTCCTCACTAAGCTTGAATGGTTTTCCACGTTGTTCCCAAGAATTCCTGTGCCAGTCCAGAAAACCATCGACCAGCAAATTAAAAGCAGACCTAGAAAAATCAAGAAAGATAGCAAGGAGGGAATGGAAGAAATAGACCGGCATGTGGAACGTAGACGTTCAAGGTCATACACACATTTGTTTGAAAATGATTGTTAAAAGTTATTATTGAATTGTTTATTGCCGGTAGCATGATGTCTTTTCACCAAGATAGATGGGTTTTAAGGCAAGAGGCAAAACAGTTTATGGATGCTAATGGATTAAAATGATCAGGTGGTGTGTTTAAGGTTAAATGTAGACTCTGTATGTAAAGAAGAAATTCGAAAGTAAAGAGCATCCCTTAATTTCAAAAGGTTACATTTTATATTGAATATCTTTTATTTTAAAAGGTCTCCAAGACGATCCATCAGTCCCAGGAGGTCTCCCAGAAGATCCAGAAGCAGAAGTCATCATCGGGAAGCTCATGGATCATCTAGTTTTGATAGAGAGCTAGAAAGAGAAAGAGAAAGGCAGAGATTGGAACGTGAGGCTAAAGAGAGGGAAAAAGAAAGGCGGCGATCTCGAAGTATGGATCGCACACTAGAACGGAGGCGAAGCAGAAGCAGGGACAGATACAGAAGCCGTAGTAGAAGTCGTGACAGGAAAGGAGATAGAAGAGACAGGGATAGGGAGCGAGAGAAAGAAAATGAGCGGAGCCGGAAAAAAGATAGAGATTATGATAAGGAAAGAGGTAGCGAGAGGGAAAGAGATAGATCTAGAGAAAGATCAAAAGAGAGGAAAAGCAAAGGTGATCTAGAAGAGAGAAGACACAAGGATGACAAGGATGATAAGAAACACCGGGATGACAAGAGGGATTCCAAAAAAGAGAGAAAACATAGTAGAAGTCGAAGCCGGGATAGAAAGCATAGAAGTAGGAGCCGAAGTAGGAACACAGGTAAGCGCAGCAGAAGCAGGAGCAAAGAGAAATCAAGTAAACATAAAAATGAAAATAAAGAGAAGTCAAATAAACGAAGTAGAAGCAGAAGCAGAGGAAGAACAGATAGTGTTGAGAAGTCCCGAAAGCGAGATCAGAGTCCCAGCAAAGAAAAATCTAGAAAGCGTAGCAGAAGCAAAGAACGTTCCCACAAACATGATCCCACTGATAGCAAGGACCATTCAGACAAACACGATCGTCAAAGGAGCCAAAGTACAGAACGAGAGAGCCAGGAAAAGCAACATAAAATCAAAGATGAGACTGTGTGAACTCTTTCAGAAGCGGATCACATTGAATCCTATAAATGTTTGATTAAATCCTGCTTATTTTTTCTTACAGTTGAGATTGTGCAGTAGTTGATAAACACTCTTCTCCAACCTCCCTTTAGGCTGCAGATTGTCATTTCCTATTTTTGAGTAGGGAAGTGCCTTTGTAAACCCATTCGAAGCATTGACAGTTTCCAACCATTTGTTTAGTTTAATTTGTAATGCTGAGATTGTTCTTGCATTTTTATTGTTCAGATGTTTCTGAAATGTACAGTCTGTACATACATCCTGGAAATGTTTTAATTCCTTTGGCGTGGTTGCCACGTTGGTTAAATTTGTATGAGGCAATAAACTGCCACTAATTTTACTTTCATTTTGTAGATGTGGAATTATCGTTTGTATCCTGAAGTTAGCATGGCTGTGCTTTACATAACAGTATGACTTTTAGGGATGGATCTTGGGAATGTATGATAGCAGAGATATTTATGTGCATATGATGTGCATTGAGGGCTGCAGACTAAGAGTGAGAATTTATGTCCACTGTACCTGCTGTTTTTTTCAGAGGCTTTTAAAATGCATTATGTTGTTGATCACCACTACCGTTAAATTGAGAGTGGACTTAAGAAGAAATACTGGGTTTGATGCGAATATTTAGATTGTTTGGGCTTGTTTAGTAAGCCTTCGGAAAGGCTACCTCAAGCAGGCAGTGTAAAGTTCAATGGATGAGTACTGTAGCCATCTATGCATTTTATTTGTTTGAAAAAAAACCCATGTAAACTTCCGTTTTTTTTTAAAAACACAATTTATCCATTTGTGGTCTTCTAATGTTTTTAATCAACAACTGCAGTCTCTTGTTTATGATAATCCTGGGCTAATAAAGGCATTTAAGATGGGAAGAGGGAGGTAGGAAGAAGAAAATTGTTACAAAGGATTTCAGTTTCAAGCTTCCAAAGCATTTTTATAAGTGTAAACATTTAAAATAAGAATTACCTAATAGTGTCCTTTTTTAAGTCATATTTTCTACAAATAGTAAGGATTGCAGTTTGTGCTGAACATGTCATCTGGCAGAGTTTTTTTTTTTTAACAGGTTGTTAAAAGCAAAAACCAAAACGCATTATAAGCAAAATCATATCATTAAAGTCCAAGTCTATTTGATAGATGATTCTGATGGCTTGTGTACTGAGTGAGGAGAACCATCTGGAATAAACTCTCAATTAATTCCTTTGTATTGGGTGTCAGCTTTTCCCTGCATGCTCCTCGCCACTGAAGAGTGCTTGGGTTCCTCCACATTTCATTTTCAGACTAAGTGATGCTTGGCATGAATGAGGGGTTTGTGTGGCAAGTACCTTAGAAGAGAGATGTAGGTAATGGAGAAATGGAGCAGCCCGAGAATAGGAAGAAGGTTAAGTGTGACTAATTTGTGACCATGAAGTGATCTGAAGGTAAAAATAAATGGATAATTGTGCCTTTTTTGCTTTGGCAAAATGCAAGGCATCTAGGTATGATATTTATATACTAGGATTTTTTTTTAATATCTCCAGGGAAAAACAATGTTTGAATTTTTAACAATACATTTCATTTCATAGTATTCAAAGAAGCAAAAATAACAAACTCATTTTTTTTCTTCCTCCTGCTCGTTTCCTGAATTAAGCTTTTCCTTTGGCATTGGGATCCCTCATATTAGAAGTCTTTTAATACGAAGGTTGTTCGGGTATTGTCTGTTTACAGTTTTATTATGTGATTTTTAAATCTGCGCTTGAAACAAAGCTTACATTTAAAGTTCTTTCTGTTGCAGTGTAAAACTGAAATACTGAGTGCTCATCTAATGTGGAAGGAGAGTGACTCTATGGGCCATTTAAGAAATACACTGGCTAGGGGATAATTGGCACTGTCTTTGCGGTCTGCCAGGATTTTGTCAAAACCAGAAGGAGAACTAAAGTTTACATTATTTGCCACTTCATTTGGTCTTAGTGCTTAACCTTCAGCCTATGAGTTCCTGAAACAAGTACATTCTTGGGCAAAGGGGCAGGGAGTGTTCTGTCAGGGGAAATGGGTTACTGATTACTGTTCTTCAGTGCTCCTCTGCTGCTGTTGTTGGGAGGCCATGAAAGAACGTGTTATTTGTTTCTCACATACCTGAATTTTGCCTGCAATTGTTGATGTTTAAGTGGAGAGAGCTCCCTTACTGCAGTGAAGATTGTGGACATTTTGATAACAGATTTGTGCAGAATGGCTCGTGCCAGTATCCCTTACAAGGGCAGTATTTTGAGAACTTGCATTTTTCAGTAAATAGTCCTTCCTGACTTTTGGATTTCCTTTCATTGGAATTAGGTACTTGAGCTAGCAGTGTGATGGGTAAGCACAATATGCGTGACTGACTAAGACCAAGGGAAATGTCTTTAAGTTATCATTGGGATTTTGTATCCTTCAGCTCTGGGGTCTGGATCCAGGGACCCTAATTCCTTTTTGTCTTTCTGATGCCATTTTATGTCATAGGACCTTCCTTGAAACCAAAGGGAGCAGATGCACAGAACTAGGAAGCAGCTTTGCTCAGAATTGGTGAGAGCGAGTCTCCAGTGCAGACTGCTCTGATGGAGTTGCTGACGCAACAGCTGCTACGTGCATCTGGCTCCTGGTCAGCGGAAGAATATCCCTACCAAGTTTCATTTGTGGTATTGTGAGTTTTCCCAGGTGGTATGGTTGCAGAGCTGCTGTTTGGTAGAGTTACTCTTCACTTCTCAGGGTGAAAGCACAACAAACTAAGCGTTGTGAAGCAGACATTTCCCCAGTGTGCCATGTTGGCATGGCTGGACAATCCTTCCTCTCAAAACCCAGTCCGTCTGTGAAATGTCCTGGGGCTCCAGAGGTTTGTACTCGCTTGGACTAAAATACGAACTTGAGTAAGATGCCTCTACTTTGGTTTTACTTTTTCCTTTGGAAGATACCACTCAATTAACTGAATGGTATTTCAGATATTAAGATACAGCAAACTGGCGCTCTTTGATTTTTTTAAAGCAGCACTAAGGTTTTGCCTCAGACTTTCACTGCTGCCTACTGCCACGTAACTGCAGATAATGAGTGAGTACCTGTGTATCTGATGAATGTATTAAGTGTAGTATTTTGATTTTATTAGAAATGGTAACTTGAGTGGCAGGGCAATTAATCAGGTTACTTATTGACATTTTTATTAAGTAAGCATTAATGAAGGCATTCATTAAATAACCTTGGTGGTTCAATCATCTTATTTGTTCGTATAAGTGATTTCACAGATACTATTCTGAAAGCATCATTTTACTTGGCATACCAATGTGCTGCCTACCTCTGGGTCTTCAACAGGAATTTTCTTGGTTCTCAAGTTTTATTTCTTTTAATGAGTGGGTTTGTGGGGTTAGGTTGCTCGTGGCTTGTTATTTTGGGGTTGACTTGGCTTTTTTTGGTTGGCTGAGTTTTTTTTGCTTCCTGAAGCTCAGAGCTTTGTACTAATAAATAATATAGAAACTACATCTATGAAAAAATGACCTCTAGTTGTCCTTCCCTGTGGTCTTCAAACAAGTCAGTGAGACACAAACCCATTTTCCTCCATGTGGAGGGAATATGTAACTAAAATTGTTAATCATCTCAGGGAGCGCCAGTGACACTTCACATATCAGCAATGTTAATGATTATTAGAGAATGTCTAATGCTGAAGTAGCAACACTTACAACGTATGTGAACTGCCATAGTAGGAGATGCGGATCTGGCTCGGTTTTGTTGTGTTGCTTTTCCTCCGTTTTGATAAATCACATCTCTTACTTTTTTTGAGCTGAATCCCTGTGTGTTTTTTCTTGGCATCTTTACTCCTCTGATTTTTTTTTTCCTTTTTATTTAACAGACACACAAATAATATGTTCTCTTACAATTACATTTATCATCTTAATCATGAAAATGAGAGGAGCTGATGAAAATGGTACTACAGCATTTCTAGGATTGTAGGGTGTCATTTTAAGATAACATTGTATGCCAGGAAGAATGGAGAAAAAATACACCAACAGATTATAATTGCTTAAAATACATTGGGGTTATTTTTAGAGCATGGAAATAACAAATCTTTATATGAAAAGAAGACAACTGTGGTCTGAATTTGATTCCAAATGAAACGATTGCTTTAGACCTCTGAAAATCCAGTTAATAGCCACTTGGTTAAACACTTGGGCTTTGGTGACAGTGTTTTACAATGACGACTTTGAAGAGAAAAAAAGTAAACCTTTGAGGAAGAAAGTTGTGAACAATACATTTTTTTTACATATTTTTTTCCAAATCAAAAGAGAAATATAAGTTTATTAGGTACTGCAGGGCAGTTCTGAGTAATCTTTTATAAAGACAGACTTGTTCGACAGCGAATAAATGTGGATCAACCCTACAAAGCATTGTGTAACTCTTGGGGCATCTACAATCAATTTATTGAAGTATGAGATTCCTAAAAGATTATTTTGAGCAAGTGATGAGATGCGGTGGCTGAGATACCCAGCACAACTCTGTTCTGTGAAGAAACATTTTCAGAAGGTGTGATGTCTATTCTGTAAGCTGAGAATAGTGTTAAAACCCTGCTGCATTTGGTAACCTTTACATATAATCTTTTGAAGACTGTTTTTGCGAGTATTTGTTTTAATTTTTATGTGTGGGTAGAACTCTGAAGTTGAATTTTGTGTTGGCTGGAAAAGCAACCACGGTGGAGTATGAGAAAAGGTTCTGCCTTTTTGGAAAAATGGGAAACTAAAATTTATTATCTTTCTGTTCATCATTAGGTATAAAGCAGAACAAGTCAGTTGATACAAAGAGGGCAATGTGTTAACCTGCAGGAGTCACCTCTTGAAATTGTGAAGGAAGGCACTTTTTTTCTTAAATTTAAATTAAAATATAATAACCTTAGAATACTTGGTTAAGCCTCAAGCTACTCTTAATTGCACCTAAGCTGCTGCACTTTTTTCTTTAAGGATTTAAATTTCACTCCCTTTACTATTTCATTGATACATTACGTCTACAACACACCTCTTGATTAATAACTTAGTAGAGCTTTTAAAACTGATTGCTCTGCAGGGAAAATTACAGTTCAAGATCAGGGAGATCTCTGTCAGGTTAATCCGCATTCTAAAAGTTCTCTCTTGAGCTGGGGCTCATATTGGATGTCCTGGATTAGATCTCAGCTATTAATTCAGCAGGTACTGTCAGCTGCTTAGCTTTCCTCCTCCCAGTTCCTAAGCATCTGTGACTGTTGCAGTTAAGCACAGATGTCATCTTTCCTGCTTCAGGGAAAGAAAAAGGCATTTAGATGTTAACAGCTACCTAACATCCAGGCTAACTGTAGGGGAACAGCAAGGAGGAGCTGATCAGCCTTGATCACCAGCAGTGATTTCTTGCCATCCTTTTGATACAAGGGCAGCAAACAGTCCAGAACAGCAGTACTTGTGTTGGAGAAAGAGTGATTTTAGCTAGCATAGAGAAAGTAAATGAGTGCTGAAGAGGGTGTGGATCTGTTTGCATTTTGAGGGCTTTTCCACAGAGCTATAGGATAGTGTTAGAAAAGCACTAATGAAGTGAAAGAAGGTTTTATTGTAAATGGAGGAGAGGACAAATCAGTATTCATAGTAGGAGTAAACATGGGGTTTCTGAGGTAAATAGGATGGATTTTAACAACCAATTTCTATTTAGGATATACAGGATTGGTCAAGTTTATCCCTTCAATCCCAAAGATTTGTGCAGCAGAGAAAGTTTAATTAATAAATCTGAATTTGAGTTATGACTCATAATCATGAGAAATGCTTGCTTCAGTGGCTGCTTTTGAAGTTTTCTGGTAGTTTACAGGGCCAAATAAAGCACAAGACTATCCTGCTGAAAATGCAGAAGAAATAAGGTGAAAGGGACTGAGGAAAGCCAAGCTTCTTTTTCAAATCTGTTAATAATAATCAGAAGTGTGACCCAGTTTAAATTGTAACAGGATATAGCAAGGCTGTAAAAGATCAGCCTCCCTTCTATGGTGTGCCAGCAGGTAAATAGTAAATGTGACAGTGCAGAATGCACAATGGTACACAGGTATGTAGGTAAGATCTGGGTTTTTAATTCTAAATTGGGGAGTGCAATAACCCTGCATAGCACTAACACAAGCCTTGGCTATCACATATATATATTAGTCACAGTTATTTGGAGTTACATGCTGCTAATGTCATGGTGGATTTGGAATTAATTCACTGTGTGCTCTTACCCATTCCAACAGCTTCCAGGACAGGTTACTGAAATGAAATGGTAGGATAAATGTTAGGTGTCAGGTTGTAAACTGGAAAATGTTAAGTTATCTGTAGAATCTAGTCCATGCGACACAATGGCACAATCCCATCAGATAGCAGTAGTTTTATAATGGATTAAATTTGTGCCCCGGGAAAGGAACCTGAAGGAAATTACTACTTTATATAAAGTTTACTAAAAATAAGCACATAGGAGTGGTTCATGGAAATTATTCATTTGTTTCTTTATTAATAAAACAATAATTATAGAAAGCAATAGAAAAAAACCATTTAAAATCCACACTAATTTGTTTCTGTGTTCTAACCACTACAACCTCCCAACTGGAAAGTGACTCTTTAGAATTGACCCGGTTTTGGGTGATATGTTAGAGACACCTGTGTCCAGTGCCAGAGTGTTTGTGTGAATTTCCCATCACAGATATTGTCAGATAGCACCCATGAAGTTCACTCTAGAGTCAACTTTAGAATAGAAAAGTTCTATTCTGTGCCACCTTTACTCCCCTAACTTTGGATTCCATTTTAACCCTCTAGTGAGCATGGACAAAACCACATAACTCAAATTTAAGTTTTACCCAAATATGTATTTTTAGGATGGAACATAAACTTCATCCTCGTATCAGTAACTGGAGACACTACCACTGTGTGGATACCTCCACAGGTATCTCGATGATATCCCAGTGGCTTAGACCTGAGCTAGGGCTACAGGCAAAATTGCCTTTTGAGCCACATACATCAGTATTGTAGCTCATTGTTTCTTTGGAAACTTGCCAATACACCCTGATCCTATTAGTGCTGAGCTTCACCCTAGAAGGGCAACAAGCACCTGATAAAATGAGAAACATTAATAAGCAAATTTCGTGAACCCACAATACATTATAAGTTCCTGTAATGCATTTTAAACCAAAGGATATGTTTACTATTGTATTAGATACTGCCACAATTTTAATGAGAAATTATTCTTTCAGAGACTGCCAAAATAATCCTTGTAAAGAATGAGGGAAGGAAATGTTCATCAGGTACATAATAGGGAGCTGGGATTCAGCTATTTTTTCAGATGTTGGAATATTGTTGCTCTCCCCTGCCTATGGAGGTACCAGGGCTGCACAGACCTTTTGTGGTCTCTACAACTCAATTTTGCCACAAATTTAATTAAAAATCAAAAAATTAGTTGTTTCTGGAGTGATGTTAAAACTAGTGCTACCTGATATAACTTATAAGACTAGGGTTAAAAATATGTGAAAGTAATCCAAAGTGCATTTATTTAAAAGAACTACAAGTGTATTATCCATGTATTGAATTCCAGCTGCACTATTAGTGTGAGAGGAACACTATGCAACATAAGTTGCATATTGAGCCTTTCTTTCCCAATTGCATTTACAATTTACATACTAGAATATCTCTTGTGAGACCTCATCTGGAGTACTGTGTCCAGTTCTGGAATCCTCAACACAAGAAGGATATGGAACTGTTAGAACAGGTCCAGAGGAGGGCTATGAAGGTTATCAGAGGGCTGGAACACCTCCAGTACAGGGACAGTCTGAGAGAGTTTGGCTTGTTCAGCCTGGAGAAGGCTCCAAGGACACCTTATATTTTGGCATGGTTCTAATACACAGAATGTCAATGTAGCATCAATTCATTTACAAGAGTGAGTTATAACCCTGGCATTATTATAAGATGATTTTTCACCAAAACACTAAAAATTACTAAAATTTGTCATCAGATTATTGGGGTACCTCTATAGTTTAATTAAGCAGGGTCTATATCCTCAAGCTGTACAGCTCAGTCCCACTCTGTCTCTATTTAAAGTCTCTTCCTCTACAATACAAAATGACTGTTAAAATAGATCCTGGTGTATGTTAATGTTTGAACTCTGCCTTGGGATTGTATGGGGAGCTGGTACAGGACACAACTCTGCTAGCAAATTGGGTAACACTTCACGCTGTTTATTTTATGTGCTGCACTTCACACTGTTCATAAAGACATCACTTCATTGTCTCTCCCAGTAACATTAAAGTCAAAATACAGGCAATGTTACTATATTTTAGTTAGCTGTGCTGGGTGATAATTAGTTGCACTAAGGCTTCCCAGTATGAGGCAACTGCTAAATGATCCTTCCTTCTCCCACAGATTCAGATATGTGTTGAAGCAGAGGACGTCCAACAACACATAGTATAATATGCACAGAGTCTATTTAAAAAACAAACAAACAAACAAGTCAAAACCAAGAGACATATAGCTATGTCAGTGTTATGCTGTTAAGTATTTTTCACTATATACAATTCCCATGTATGTGTCTCTAAAGGGATGCTGTAAGTTGGGAATCTCTGTCCTGCTGGTGATCTTGCTATAGCTCTGACAGAGAAAGCAGGTCCAAAGGGAAAATTAATCAGGGTACAGGAATTTCCAGAGCTTACACAATGCCAGAGTCCAGCCACTCCTCTGGCGGTGACAATACATGCAGCTTCTTTATTGTTAGGCTGCCAGTGTACACTGATTACAGAACGAGCCTCTTCTGAGATAGTTTTAATTTCAGGACTGCAGGGAGCTGAAATGGTTCTATTTAAACAGATTGCTTATGTGTAACATCTAAGTTACACATGAAAATTAAATTTCAGTCTAAACTGACAGGCTACCTTGGAGAACTACATGGTCCTTAAATGTTCACTCTTGGTGGGAATTTAGAGTGTGTGACAGAACTGGTCCTGCGAGAATTTTGCATACAAAATAAAAGATGAATTATAAGTCTTATTTTTAAAAACTTGGAGTTATCCGAAGCTTTCAATCCAAGCTTGGTTTAGGTCCCTGTTTACAGTCTATTTTAAAGACTCCCAGTACTTTTTTTAGTTCTTTCTTACCTTTTGCAGTAACTCAGCATTGCAGTCATGCCTTCCACCCCCGAATCGCTGCAGTGTTTCTCTCGCTCTGCCAGAGGAGAAGAGGGACTCCCCGGAGCGCACGGCACCGTCCCCGCTTCAGCACCTCGGACAGCGTCCGCTCGAGGACGCGGGAGCCCGGGAGCGCGGCCTCCGTGTCCGCCTGCTGCCCTCCCGCAGCCGCCAGAGGGGACGGGGACGCGCAGTCCCACTCGTCCCACACCGCCNTATCAGTATTGTAGCTCATTGTTTCTTTGGAAACTTGCCAATACACCCTGATCCTATTAGTGCTGAGCTTCACCCTAGAAGGGCAACAAGCACCTGATAAAATGAGAAACATTAATAAGCAAATTTCGTGAACCCACAATACATTATAAGTTCCTGTAATGCATTTTAAACCAAAGGATATGTTTACTATTGTATTAGATACTGCCACAATTTTAATGAGAAATTATTCTTTCAGAGACTGCCAAAATAATCCTTGTAAAGAATGAGGGAAGGAAATGTTCATCAGGTACATAATAGGGAGCTGGGATTCAGCTATTTTTTCAGATGTTGGAATATTGTTGCTCTCCCCTGCCTATGGAGGTACCAGGGCTGCACAGACCTTTTGTGGTCTCTACAACTCAATTTTGCCACAAATTTAATTAAAAATCAAAAAATTAGTTGTTTCTGGAGTGATGTTAAAACTAGTGCTACCTGATATAACTTATAAGACTAGAGTTAAAAATATGTGAAAGTAATCCAAAGTGCATTTATTTAAAAGAACTACAAGTGTATTATCCATGTATTGAATTCCAGCTGCACTATTAGTGTGAGAGGAACACTATGCAACATAAGTTGCATATTGAGCCTTTCTTTCCCAATTGCATTTACAATTTACATACTAGAATATCTCTTGTGAGACCTCATCTGGAGTACTGTGTCCAGTTCTGGAATCCTCAACACAAGAAGGATATGGAACTGTTAGAACAGGTCCAGAGGAGGGCTATGAAGGTTATCAGAGGGCTGGAACACCTCCAGTACAGGGACAGTCTGAGAGAGTTTGGCTTGTTCAGCCTGGAGAAGGCTCCAAGGACACCTTATATTTTGGCATGGTTCTAATACACAGAATGTCAATGTAGCATCAATTCATTTACAAGAGTGAGTTATAACCCTGGCATTATTATAAGATGATTTTTCACCAAAACACTAAAAATTACTAAAATTTGTCATCAGATTATTGGGGTACCTCTATAGTTTAATTAAGCAGGGTCTATATCCTCAAGCTGTACAGCTCAGTCCCACTCTGTCTCTATTTAAAGTCTCTTCCTCTACAATACAAAATGACTGTTAAAATAGATCCTGGTGTATGTTAATGTTTGAACTCTGCCTTGGGATTGTATGGGGAGCTGGTACAGGACACAACTCTGCTAGCAAATTGGGTAACACTTCACGCTGTTTATTTTATGTGCTGCACTTCACACTGTTCATAAAGACATCACTTCATTGTCTCTCCCAGTAACATTAAAGTCAAAATACAGGCAATGTTACTATATTTTAGTTAGCTGTGCTGGGTGATAATTAGTTGCACTAAGGCTTCCCAGTATGAGGCAACTGCTAAATGATCCTTCCTTCTCCCACAGATTCAGATATGTGTTGAAGCAGAGGACGTCCAACAACACATAGTATAATATGCACAGAGTCTATTTAAAAAACAAACAAACAAACAAGTCAAAACCAAGAGACATATAGCTATGTCAGTGTTATGCTGTTAAGTATTTTTCACTATATACAATTCCCATGTATGTGTCTCTAAAGGGATGCTGTAAGTTGGGAATCTCTGTCCTGCTGGTGATCTTGCTATAGCTCTGACAGAGAAAGCAGGTCCAAAGGGAAAATTAATCAGGGTACAGGAATTTCCAGAGCTTACACAATGCCAGAGTCCAGCCACTCCTCTGGCGGTGACAATACATGCAGCTTCTTTATTGTTAGGCTGCCAGTGTACACTGATTACAGAACGAGCCTCTTCTGAGATAGTTTTAATTTCAGGACTGCAGGGAGCTGAAATGGTTCTATTTAAACAGATTGCTTATGTGTAACATCTAAGTTACACATGAAAATTAAATTTCAGTCTAAACTGACAGGCTACCTTGGAGAACTACATGGTCCTTAAATGTTCACTCCTGGTGGGAATTTAGAGTGTGTGACAGAACTGGTCCTGCGAGAATTTTGCATACAAAATAAAAGATGAATTATAAGTCTTATTTTTAAAAACTTGGAGTTATCCGAAGCTTTCAATCCAAGCTTGGTTTAGGTCCCTGTTTACAGTCTATTTTAAAGACTCCCAGTACTTTTTTTAGTTCTTTCTTACCATTTGCAGTAACTCAGCATTGCAGTCATGCCTTCCACCCCCGAATCGCTGCAGTGTTTCTCTCGCTCTGCCAGAGGAGAAGAGGGACTCCCCGGAGCGCACGGCACCGTCCCCGCTTCAGCACCTCGGACAGCGTCCGCTCGAGGACGCGGGAGCCCGGGAGCGCGGCCTCCGTGTCCGCCTGCTGCCCTCCCGCAGCCGCCAGAGGGGACGGGGACGCGCAGTCCCACTCGTCCCACACCGCCCTTCTGAAGTCACAGAATCACAGAATCATTAGTTTGGAAAGGACCGCCAAGATCATCGAGTCCAACCATTCCTATCAAGCACTAAACCATCTCCCTCAGCACCTCCTCCACCCGTGCCTTAAACACCTCCAGGGAAGGTGACTCAACCACCTCCCTGGGCAGCCTGTTCCAGTGTCCAGTGACCCTTTTCGTACACCTCCTTTCAAACCAACAGAGGGCATTCCAACCTATGGGTAGGGCAGAGGAATCACCTACCTACTTGATTTAGAATTTCAAACCATCTGGATGTTAAGCAACTCTAATGATGTTTGTTGGAAGAAATGGTGAGTGAGAAATGGCCACGAGTGTTGTTTAGCCTCTGGAGCAGGAGTACAGAGCATTTAATATCCAGCAAGCCATGGGCCGAAGAAGAATAAACATTGGTGGCAGAAACAAGAAGGCATAAAAACAATGACAGTGGTCACAAGGAGGTTGGAATGAGAAAGAAATGCTGTAGAAATTTTTATGAGGGAATTGTGGGAGTGGTATATTAGTAAGGTATAAATATGAGCTTGTAACAATAAATAATGTCTTAGCTTGAAACAAAAGCTGAGTCTGTGCATGTTAACACGCCACAATGTTCTTCACAATTTCTCATTGAACTTGTTATCTTTTCACTTTGCAAATATACCAACTGTATATTTAGTAAACTTAAGACTTTGGTACGCAGGCAACAGAAGAAAAAGCAGGATTAGAATACAAATGTTACACCAGGACATGTTGCCCAGGAAAGCTGTGGCTGCCCCATCCCTGGAGGTGTTCAAGGCCAGGTTGGATGGGCCTCGGGCAGCCTGGTCTGGTGGGAGGTGTCCCTGCCCATGGCAGGGGGGTTGGAAATGGATTATCTTTAAGATCCCTTCTAACCCAAACCATTTGATGATTCTGTGACTGCATGTTACTCCTCCATCCTTGCCTGACAACTCAGGATCGTTAAACTATTTATTTGAAAGGGTCATTAGGCAATGGAACAGGCTGAGCAGGGAGGTGGTTGACTCGCTTTCCCTGGAGGTGTTTAAGGTGCGGGTGGATGAGGCACTGAGGGGCGTGGTTTAGAAATTGGTGAGAATGGTTGGACTTGATGATACGATGTGGCTCTTCCAATCTGGTGATTCTATGATTCTATGATTCTGTGATTCTATGATTTTATTATTCTATTTTCAAGTTTTTAAGCATGTTGTGAAGTGGTTCTTTTTCTCTGCCAGCCTTGGTGTGTTTTGCCCCCAAAATTGCAAGGGACTGAAAAAACATTTTGAAAAATAACTGTAATCAGAATATTTGCATTGAAATCTCACTTTTGAAGAACAAAGGAAAATCAGGAATACACAGAATTATTCTGCTTGGGGTGAACAGGTTCTATCTCGTTCAAGAAGCAGCAACTTATCTGCCTTTGCAGAGGATATTACTCACCTTTAAACCAAAAGCAAGTAAGATTTTTACAGACCGAAAGAGATGCTACTTCCACATGTTAAAGAAAAGAGATCTGCTTAAGGAGTCCTTGTGAACAAGAACTCTGGCACCAGGCAGTTCTTCAAAAGGAACTGTCACGGCCTGTCCTCACAATTAATACTTTTGAATGACAATTGGGATAGTAGCTGTCAATAGGCATCCAAGAGCATTTCTGCAATGACACGTCCGTGGGCAGGGTCTGAAAGAGGCGTGGCTTACGGTGAGCGNAAAAACAAACAAACAAACAAGTCAAAACCAAGAGACATATAGCTATGTCAGTGTTATGCTGTTAAGTATTTTTCACTATATACAATTCCCATGTATGTGTCTCTAAAGGGATGCTGTAAGTTGGGAATCTCTGTCCTGCTGGTGATCTTGCTATAGCTCTGACAGAGAAAGCAGGTCCAAAGGGAAAATTAATCAGGGTACAGGAATTTCCAGAGCTTACACAATGCCAGAGTCCAGCCACTCCTCTGGCGGTGACAATACATGCAGCTTCTTTATTGTTAGGCTGCCAGTGTACACTGATTACAGAACGAGCCTCTTCTGAGATAGTTTTAATTTCAGGACTGCAGGGAGCTGAAATGGTTCTATTTAAACAGATTGCTTATGTGTAACATCTAAGTTACACATGAAAATTAAATTTCAGTCTAAACTGACAGGCTACCTTGGAGAACTACATGGTCCTTAAATGTTCACTCCTGGTGGGAATTTAGAGTGTGTGACAGAACTGGTCCTGCGAGAATTTTGCATACAAAATAAAAGATGAATTATAAGTCTTATTTTTAAAAACTTGGAGTTATCCGAAGCTTTCAATCCAAGCTTGGTTTAGATCCCTGTTTACAGTCTATTTTAAAGACTCCCACTACTTTTTTTAGTTCTTTCTTACCTTTTGCAGTAACTCAGCATTGCAGTCATGCCTTCCACCCCCGAATCGCTGCAGTGTTTCTCTCGCTCTGCCAGAGGAGAAGAGGGACTCCCCGGAGCGCACGGCACCGTCCCCGCTTCAGCACCTCGGACAGCGTCCGCTCGAGGACGCGGGAGCCCGGGAGCGCGGCCTCCGTGTCCGCCTGCTGCCCTCCCGCAGCCGCCAGAGGGGACGGGGACGCGCAGTCCCACTCGTCCCACACCGCCCTTCTGAAGTCACAGAATCACAGAATCATTAGTTTGGAAAGGACCGCCAAGATCATCGAGTCCAACCATTCCTATCAAGCACTAAACCATCTCCCTCAGCACCTCCTCCACCCGTGCCTTAAACACCTCCAGGGAAGGTGACTCAACCACCTCCCTGGGCAGCCTGTTCCAGTGTCCAGTGACCCTTTTCGTACACCTCCTTTCAAACCAACAGAGGGCATTCCAACCTATGGGTAGGGCAGAGGAATCACCTACCTACTTGATTTAGAATTTCAAACCATCTGGATGTTAAGCAACTCTAATGATGTTTGTTGGAAGAAATGGTGAGTGAGAAATGGCCACGAGTGTTGTTTAGCCTCTGGAGCAGGAGTACAGAGCATTTAATATCCAGCAAGCCATGGGCCGAAGAAGAATAAACATTGGTGGCAGAAACAAGAAGGCATAAAAACAATGACAGTGGTCACAAGGAGGTTGGAATGAGAAAGAAATGCTGTAGAAATTTTTATGAGGGAATTGTGGGAGTGGTATATTAGTAAGGTATAAATATGAGCTTGTAACAATAAATAATGTCTTAGCTTGAAACAAAAGCTGAGTCTGTGCATGTTAACACGCCACAATGTTCTTCACAATTTCTCATTGAACTTGTTATCTTTTCACTTTGCAAATATACCAACTGTATATTTAGTAAACTTAAGACTTTGGTACGCAGGCAACAGAAGAAAAAGCAGGATTAGAATACAAATGTTACACCAGGACATGTTGCCCAGGAAAGCTGTGGCTGCCCCATCCCTGGAGGTGTTCAAGGCCAGGTTGGATGGGCCTCGGGCAGCCTGGTCTGGTGGGAGGTGTCCCTGCCCATGGCAGGGGGGTTGGAAATGGATTATCTTTAAGATCCCTTCTAACCCAAACCATTTGATGATTCTGTGACTGCATGTTACTCCTCCATCCTTGCCTGACAACTCAGGATCGTTAAACTATTTATTTGAAAGGGTCATTAGGCAATGGAACAGGCTGAGCAGGGAGGTGGTTGACTCGCTTTCCCTGGAGGTGTTTAAGGTGCGGGTGGATGAGGCACTGAGGGGCGTGGTTTAGAAATTGGTGAGAATGGTTGGACTTGATGATCCGGTGGGTCTCTTCCAACCTGGTGATTCTATGATTCTATGATTCTGTGATTCTATGATTTTATGATTCTATTTTCAAGTTTTTAAGCATGTTGTGAAGTGGTTCTTTTTCTCTGCCAGCCTTGGTGTGTTTTGCCCCCAAAATTGCAAGGGACTGAAAAAACATTTTGAAAAATAACTGTAATCAGAATATTTGCATTGAAATCTCACTTTTGAAGAACAAAGGAAAATCAGGAATACACAGAATTATTCTGCTTGGGGTGAACAGGTTCTATCTCGTTCAAGAAGCAGCAACTTATCTGCCTTTGCAGAGGATATTACTCACCTTTAAACCAAAAGCAAGTAAGATTTTTACAGACCGAAAGAGATGCTACTTCCACATGTTAAAGAAAAGCGATCTGCTTAAGGAGTCCTTGTGAACAAGAACTCTGGCACCAGGCAGTTCTTCAAAAGGAACTGTCACGGCCTGTCCTCACAATTAATACTTTTGAATGACAATTGGGATAGTAGCTGTCAATAGGCATCCAAGAGCATTTCTGCAATGACACGTCCGTGGGCAGGGTCTGAAAGAGGCGTGGCTTACGGTGAGCGACATATGTGATGGGCGGGGCTTTCCGCTGGAGGGCGGGGCTTAGGAATGGGGCGGGGCTAGGGAAGGAGAGAGTGATGGGCAGGGCTATTGATGGGCGGGGCTGAGGGAGGGAGACCTTCAGTGGGCGGATCCATTGGTGGGCAGAGCAGAATTGGGGGTTGGTGGGGGCGGGGCATAGCCCGAAGGGGGCGTGTCCATAGGGAGCTGGCACACCCCTGGTGACACAGGGGGCGAGAACTGACGGAATGGGCGTGGCTACTGGAATGGGCGATTTTTATCAGAGCCCCGCCCCCGGTCGCTCTCGGCGGCGCGAGGCGGGGCGCGCGGCAAGATGGCGCCGGCGGTAGAGGGTCTGAAGGGCGCTGTGTGGCATAGTGAGTGCGGAGTTCTGTGTGGCGGGCGAGCCGTGACCGGTCGCGGCTCCTCCGGGGTTCCCGGGGCCGGGACTCGCGCTTCTCCGCAGAAGGGGCTACAGGCGTCCCCGGTGCACTCCGTAAATTAAGCGTTCCGGGGCGGGTTATGTCGGTGTTGGGCGGGGAACGGGGACCGGGGCGGCGGAGGAGCCCCGGCTCCGGGAGCGGCTCGGGCAGCCCGTGACCGAGGGGCGGGCCCTGCTGCCCCTGCTCCCCCCGTCGGCCCCGGGATTGTCTCATAGAACNGCCTGTTCCAGTGTCCAGTGACCCTTTTCGTACACCTCCTTTCAAACCAACAGAGGGCATTCCAACCTATGGGTAGGGCAGAGGAATCACCTACCTACTTGATTTAGAATTTCAAACCATCTGGATGTTAAGCAACTCTAATGATGTTTGTTGGAAGAAATGGTGAGTGAGAAATGGCCACGAGTGTTGTTTAGCCTCTGGAGCAGGAGTACAGAGCATTTAATATCCAGCAAGCCATGGGCCGAAGAAGAATAAACATTGGTGGCAGAAACAAGAAGGCATAAAAACAATGACAGTGGTCACAAGGAGGTTGGAATGAGAAAGAAATGCTGTAGAAATTTTTATGAGGGAATTGTGGGAGTGGTATATTAGTAAGGTATAAATATGAGCTTGTAACAATAAATAATGTCTTAGCTTGAAACAAAAGCTGAGTCTGTGCATGTTAACACGCCACAATGTTCTTCACAGTTTCTCATTGAACTTGTTATCTTTTCACTTTGCAAATATACCAACTGTATATTTAGTAAACTTAAGACTTTGGTACGCAGGCAACAGAAGAAAAAGCAGGATTAGAATACAAATGTTACACCAGGACATGTTGCCCAGGAAAGCTGTGGCTGCCCCATCCCTGGAGGTGTTCAAGGCCAGGTTGGATGGGCCTCGGGCAGCCTGGTCTGGTGGGAGGTGTCCCTGCCCATGGCAGGGGGGTTGGAAATGGATTATCTTTAAGATCCCTTCTAACCCAAACCATTTGATGATTCTGTGACTGCATGTTACTCCTCCATCCTTGCCTGACAACTCAGGATCGTTAAACTATTTATTTGAAAGGGTCATTAGGCAATGGAACAGGCTGAGCAGGGAGGTGGTTGACTCGCTTTCCCTGGAGGTGTTTAAGGTGCGGGTGGATGAGGCACTGAGGGGCGTGGTTTAGAAATTGGTGAGAATGGTTGGACTTGATGATCCGGTGGGTCTCTTCCAACCTGGTGATTCTATGATTCTATGATTCTGTGATTCTATGATTTTATGATTCTATTTTCAAGTTTTTAAGCATGTTGTGAAGTGGTTCTTTTTCTCTGCCAGCCTTGGTGTGTTTTGCCCCCAAAATTGCAAGGGACTGAAAAAACATTTTGAAAAATAACTGTAATCAGAATATTTGCATTGAAATCTCACTTTTGAAGAACAAAGGAAAATCAGGAATACACAGAATTATTCTGCTTGGGGTGAACAGGTTCTATCTCGTTCAAGAAGCAGCAACTTATCTGCCTTTGCAGAGGATATTACTCACCTTTAAACCAAAAGCAAGTAAGATTTTTACAGACCGAAAGAGATGCTACTTCCACATGTTAAAGAAAAGCGATCTGCTTAAGGAGTCCTTGTGAACAAGAACTCTGGCACCAGGCAGTTCTTCAAAAGGAACTGTCACGGCCTGTCCTCACAATTAATACTTTTGAATGACAATTGGGATAGTAGCTGTCAATAGGCATCCAAGAGCATTTCTGCAATGACACGTCCGTGGGCAGGGTCTGAAAGAGGCGTGGCTTACGGTGAGCGACATATGTGATGGGCGGGGCTTTCCGCTGGAGGGCGGGGCTTAGGAATGGGGCGGGGCTAGGGAAGGAGAGAGTGATGGGCAGGGCTATTGATGGGCGGGGCTGAGGGAGGGAGACCTTCAGTGGGCGGATCCATTGGTGGGCAGAGCAGAATTGGGGGTTGGTGGGGGCGGGGCATAGCCCGAAGGGGGCGTGGCCATAGGGAGCTGGCACACCCCTGGTGACACAGGGGGCGAGAACTGACGGAATGGGCGTGGCTACTGGAATGGGCGATTTTTATCAGAGCCCCGCCCCCGGTCGCTCTCGGCAGCGCGAGGCGGGGCGCGCGGCAAGATGGCGCCGGCGGTGGAAGGTCTGAAGGGCGCTGTGTGGCACAGTGAGTGCGGAGTTCTGTGTGGCGGGCGAGCCGTGACCGGTCGCGGCTCCTCCGGGGTTCCCGGGGCCGGGACTCGCGCTTCTCCGCAGAAGGGGCTACAGGCGTCCCCGGTGCACTCCGTAAATTAAGCGTTCCGGGGCGGGTTATGTCGGTGTTGGGCGGGGAACGGGGACCGGGGCGGCGGAGGAGCCCCGGCTCCGGGAGCGGCTCGGGCAGCCCGTGACCGAGGGGCGGGCCCTGCTGCCCCTGCTCCCCCCGTCGGCCCCGGGATTGTCTCATAGAACCAATAGTTTGGGTTGGAAGGGACTTTAAAGCCCATCCAGTCCCACCCTTGCCACGGGCAAGGACACCTCCTACAGCCCAGGCTGCCCAAGGCCCATCCAACCTGGCCCTGAACACCTCCAGGGATGGGGCAAGCACGGCTTCCCTGGGCAGCCTGGGCCAGGGCCTCATCGCCCTCATGGTGAAGAAATTCCTCCGTATGCCTAGTCGAACTCTGCCCCTCTCCAGTTCATGCCCATTCCTTCTCATCCTATGATCATAAGCCTTTGTGAACAGTCCCTCCCTAGCTTTCCTGTAGCCCCTTCAGGTACTGGAAGGTTGCTACATCATCTTCTCTGAGCCTTCTCTTCTCCAGGCTGAACAACTCCAACTCAGCCTGTCCTCATATGAATGGTGCTCTGGCCCTCTGATCATCTTTGTAGTCCTCTTCTGGACCTGTTCCAACAGCCCCATATCCTTCTTACATTGAGGATTCCAGAACTGGATACAGTACTCCAGATGAGGTCTCACAAGAGAAATAGAGGGGCTGTATCACCTCCCTCACCTTGCTGGCTGCACTTCTCTTGATGCAGCCCGGGATACGGTTGGCCTTCTGGGCTGTGAGTGCTGTGTCTCTGGGAGAGAGTAGGAGAAGGGGACAAAGAGGGAAGCAGGGCTGTTCTGTGTTCGGTCTGCAGCACATGTACCTGCTCGCCTGACTTGGAGATCTTTATTCAAAACTTGAAATTCAGAAATCCCTGCTTCTGCTGCTTTGCTCACTTTGTTAAGTCGTTTGTGCCTTCCCAAACTGATTGATTTACCCTGAGGTGTTCGGTAGAAGGCTTGGACCTTAAGAGGAGGGAGTTGGATTCAAGCACTGGTGCATCATCAGGGTGGGGGCAACCTTTGAGAGCAGTACTGTAGGCACGGGCAAGACCATAAGGAGGAAAGGTTAGAGGGACAGTGAAGCAGTACAAATAGCAAAACATTTATACTGCAAATCCTGTACAAATGAAGCTGCTTCTGACAAGACTACTCTGTCAGATGGCTAGTTACTCTTGTCTTTCTATGTCTACGACAGCTATGGATATTGATGAACTGTGTTTTAGCTGTCTGTAATAAATGGTCTGTCACTTTGTTTATGGATAATTCAAGACCATCAACTGCTACTCTCTAATATTTCAGTAAATGTGTTTTTTCAGCTTTTTTTCTGAAAGTGCTGTCAGTAATGTTGATGCTCGTGTAACAGCTTGTTGTCAATGTGTATATTATTCCTGTTTTGTGAGTAGGCAGAGTTTGAGTGTTGTACCTGTGCTATCAAATGGTGCTGTTGAAAAATCTTATTTGCATCTTGATAGCCCTTTTTGTAAAGCACAGTTTTAGGTCCAAGCTAAGCAGAAATGTGTGAAAAGTTTAATTCACTAAAGCTTATTGTCAGTTAAATGCACAGTAATGAAGACACTTGGAACGACTTGTATTTAGGAGGCACTAATCACAGTGGATAAAATTATAAAGTTGCCCATTGCGTCCATGTCTGTGTAAATAAAGTTATATCTGTGAGGAATTATGCCTTTAAATGTTTTAAAGGTTTAAAAATTGTTCTAGGCTTGTATAATAAGATTCTAGCCTAGCCATAGGTATCTGTATTATTTCTGTTAGTGATTCAGTGTTTGTGCAGCTTTATTTTCCAGAACAGTTGCTTGCAGTGGAAGCTGGTTTAGTCCTTTTTTCAGGAAGTACCTTATAAATGGGTCATTAACTTTGTCAAGGTGTGGTTTGCTCTTACCACAGTGATTTAGCAGCCTGCTGTTCCAGCAGGGTTGTGTATGGTTCTTATCAGGATCAGGAAGTAAAAGAAAAATGCCTTAAATAATTAAACAAAGACAAAGTTAGAGAAGGCAGTTAGGATGTATGATGGTTGTTTGAAGTTTAGGTTCATATCTGGCTTTGTGATTGATTTTTATGCATTCAGAATGCTTACTGGAGACTAATGAGATGATTTTGAGAGGCACTAAAACCAGCACAGGTCAGTCATTTGGCGAAAGTGGCTGCAGGTTGAGGATTAAACAGACAGCAGTTGGAATGTTGCAGGAGCAAGTATGCTGTATTTGGTACACTGATAGCTTGGATTAAATTATCTTTTCGTTATGGGAGAAAGCTGACTTGTATTTTTGATTACAGAAGTGAAGGTCAAGACACAACCGGATCATGTGTTTGTGTGTTCTGGTTTGTTTTATAGGCAAGTAAGTTGAAGTGTTAAAGTTTTCCTGAGATTTTGGACAAGGCTCTTAGGCATCTGATTTATTCAAGTGCACTTTCTTTGTAATGCTAGTGACTAATTCCTTGGTGAGAGTATTTTTAGAAAATATGAAGGTTAGTGAAGTTTTCATGAGGCTAAAGACTTGTTCTTACACCTCATGTATAGCCATGTAAGCAATAAAATACACAGTGTAACAGTGACTTTGAAATCACAGAGAAAGAACAGGGACATCTGAAGATAGCATGTATTTTAAAATAGGTCTGTTTGCAAGTGTATTGGTCCAGCTGCCTTTTCTTAAAGAATAGCTTAATTTTTTTGCATCACTGTGATCCATTTAGTGGAAGAATTCATTAAAAAATCAGAAACAAAATGAAATATTTACAAGTCTGTGGTTGTTCATACTGAATTTTATGGAGCTGTTTAATATTAGAAAATATGAGAAATCCAACTATGCCTTTTTTAAACAGACAGGGATAGTTTGTGGTCAAGAATTCCGTGGACATATTTAGCAATTTAGTGTGTGGTTGGATTTTATAATCTTCCTTTTTTGGCTCTCTAAATGTATGAGTGATTTTTTTTTTTTAAGTAACAATCTGATTCCTGTAACTGGTTAACTACCTATCTCTGTTTCTTCTTACAGAGCTAAAATCATTAGTATTTGATGACTGCAGGAAAGAGGAAGAATGGAAGGTACAGTTTTGCTATAATTTTTCTAAGAATGTTAGAATAACTTAGACAACTAATCTGTATCAATGAGTACTCAAAAAATAAATGTTGTTTGATGCCTGGCACTTTTAATGTAAAGTTATTTTTCCATCCAAGTAGTGGTTTATGGTTCTGTTAACTCAGATATCAGTAGAATACATAGAAAAAGTCTATGCAGAGAAAGGCTAGTGTAGGAAGAACAAGTAGTTGTCTTGATTCTTCTAAGTTTTGAAAAAGACTTAAGAACTGTTTCTGTTTATTGTCACTTTACCTTTGAAAGACTTGTGCTTGGTTTTGGAAATTGTAGTGCTGCATGATACATGTGGAGCAGAGTTCAGCAGTACAAAGTGTGTTAGACTGCTTAAGCTGTAGCACAGTTTTAGAATAAGAACAGGTACATTTAAGTAGGCTGTGGGGTGATTCAAAACACTTGTGCCAAAGTGAAATATATTCTAGGGTGAGTAGTCGGGATAAGCCATGTGTTTAAGATGGAGCTCATTTTTTGAAGTCCTGTACATAGGGTGCTGCCTTTGGATACAGTTTGAGATTAATTTCCTACTGGAAATTTGCTATATGCAGGTAATTAAAAGAAAAAGGGTAATAAAATAGGTTGCAGCTTCTGTGGCAAGTTAAGGAAATAACATGGTGTTATGCTGATTAATTAATCTAAATACTTGTGTTTTAATAAATATAGGTAATGCTTTTAGATGACTACACTACTAAATTACTGTCAATGTGCTGCAAAATGACTGATCTACTGGCACAGGGCATCACAGGTAAGCATAATTCTTTTCCGTATACAGATGACAATATCCTGGTATCAAAAAGGTAAACAACAAAACTGATGGTGCCCTTGGAGTTATCTTAATTTGGTTGATGAAGACAAGTAGCTGTTGATATTAGTCTAGCAGGCAGTCTTGTACAATAATTACCCAATTGTTTGGGGGTTTTTTTAAATAAAAAATTCAATATTTATTTGGCTAGAAGTTAAACACCACTTTTTGAATCTTTCTGATAAAGAGCACTGCAAGTTTTTTTTTGGTTGTTGTTGGTTTTCTAGTTGGGTTTTTGAAGGTGTTTTGGTTTTTTTTGGTGTTTTGGGGGAGGTAAATGTTCATCTGCTAATGTCCAGGATGGGGTGAATGAGGAAGTTACCTATCACAAAGTAATTTTAAGGCTATGTCAGTTGAAGTTGAAAACAAGAGCTACATGAAAGATTTAGCGAATGTTATTAAAACATAAAAGAATAGGCAAATTGCTTTCCACATTTTTTCCCAGTGTGTTCTGTAAATCAGTAATACCTGCTTTTTTGAATAAGTTATGTTCATAAACAGTAGATTAGGATACAAGAATGCTGAAAACAAAATGAAAGCAGGAGACAATTATAGACAAATGCATGAGAAATATTTGCAAGAAGGGAGATGTGATAGAGGCAAGAATTTAAGTTTCAGTGATATTTTGTGCAGATATATTGTAGTCTCATGTCAAAACAAGACAGCTTTCTGTAATTTAAGGAAAAAAATGTTTGAAACTGAATTATTATTATTTTCACTGAAATAAAGTCATAATCAGTGTTAAGAGTGACAAGATAGTCACTCCCCCAAACAGTTTGGGAGTATTTTCTCGTGGAAAGGAGTTTCTCATGTGCTGGCAGGCATCTCCTGCTCCATGATGCTGGCGGCTGTCAAAAACGTGAATAATAGATGGATTGTGGTAGATGTCGGTTATGCAGTAAACAGCATGACTGTTTAGATAGGACTTTGTTTTCCTGTGTGTACTTTATAAAAATATTTACTCCCTAGTAAATTTTCTGGGTTTTTCTTCCTTGCAGCTTAAAAGAAATTTTGATTTCCTATCATAAAATAGTTTTTAAAGTTGATTTTTATGATTGACCTTTCTGTAATATTTATTAATGTATCATCCTGCCAGACTTTTTTCTTGCCTCCTTTTGAAATTGGATGCACAAAATGTAAATTTTCTAGTTTTTAATTAGCTTTAGATTTAGTGTTTCAACAACAGTTTTTGTAAGAGGGAAGTATTTGAGACTTGGTTATTTTTCTACGAGTAGCAAGACTATTCTTATTCTGACTATTTGCTATAACGTGTTTCTTTTGAAGTGTAATAGCAAAGCTGTATACCTTTCACTTTTTGGAGTGTATTTCTAATCATAAAAGTAATATAAGTTTTTCTTGTGAGACACTTCAGTGAGTATGTATCCCATTCATCACTAGGAAACCTTTTATTTTTAGTGAGTACACAACAGAAGAACCAGTCTTTCCACATCCGAATGTCTGATGTTAATTATATTCCTTGTTCCTCCCCCTCAAAAGTACTGAGCAACACAAACCTCTCTGCATTATAAAGCTGGTGTACTGCAACACTATATAGTGATGACTAATAAAGAGAGAAGGCAGAGTTGAGTGAAGTTTATTTGCTGAAAATAACCAATTTGTGCCTGCAATTATGTTGAAACAGAATAAGTGCACAGAAAGTAGGCAAACAAAGGACAGAAGGGGCTCCGATCCAAAATTATGCCTCACATAGTTTCACTATCCTTACCCTATAACATACTGGGAAAAAGAAGAGTCTTGCTAGGACAGTTCTCTTAAAAAATAGTTAGTACTGGGCCCCATATTTTGTGCAAGTCTGTATTGCCATACCTTTGTGTGAAGGCAAAACTGTGCTTGTGTAGGATAGCCAGGAAGAATTTAGTCCCACAAATTGTTGACACCAGTCTTGTGGTAACTTGCAGTATTGAAAATAATAAATAAATAAAACCTCAGGGCTCTCATAGCAGAGTATAGGTCCTTGCCATTCATTTTGTGGGCAACTTGATTGGTTTTATTTTATTTTTATCGACTCTGTTATAAAATATGTAGGAAGCTTTCCATGCAGATGCATAAAACTCATAAAGATGCAATATTTCTTACTTTATAGTGGTGGAGAATGTATATAAAACCCGTGAGCCTGTCCCACACATGAAAGCAATATATTTCATAACTCCCACCAAAAAGGTGAGTATTTTAAAGAAAGGTTAGAAAGATCTTTTGGACTGAAAAAGCAATCTTACTTTAAAATATCTACTGTGTACTGCTATGCAGTTCTTACGTTTTGCATCTTGCGTGATGCTCCTCTGTGTGATGCTCAGCTTTCCATAATGAAAGGACAATGCGGTGTCACCACAGAGTATGTTGCAAGTGTGGATCTTATGATAAACGGAGGCACTGTTTCATTGCTTAGGTATTAGGAACCTGGCTGAAAGAGATGTATCAAATAATGATGCAACACTTGGAACAGTGGGCTTCAAAGTAGTGGCTCTAACAGGAGATTACTGTTGCTTCCTAAAAATCCTTGAGAGAATAAATCTCAGCACTGTTATAGGCAGAAAGTGATGCACGTATCCTGCTTTGTTTGCTTCCTGAAGTGATCTTGGTGCATGACTGACCTTCTGTAATTGTTTATTAATCTTGGTCTGGAATTAAAAATCTTCTACGGAAGTGTTTTTTTATATGTTGATTTGCAATATTCTGAAGTAGGACTGGGAAATTAACAGGGCAGGAGGAAAGGAGGGAGAAACTTTATCTGGTATCTGAGGAAAGGCAAAACACTATAATGATTTATTTTCTATTTTTTTTTGTATCCCTGTAAGTCTGTAGATGGACTTATTGATGACTTCATCACTAAATCATCCAGCAGATACAAAGCAGCGTATGTGTATTTCACTGACTGTAAGTAAGCTTATGTGTTGCAGTTTGATAAGCTTATGTAAATAAGTTTCTCAACTTTCTTTTCTGCAGTTCAGCACATGAAAACTTTGAGGGAAGGTTTGAGACTCAAGTCATTACCTATATTTGGGTTGCCAGAACACAGCCACCATGCTGTATGGCAATAGTAATAACTTTCACGATTACCAAGCAATGTGGGTTGTACCCCAGCTTTTAATTTAGGCAAGCTAGCTTTATTTTTCAAGTATTCTAGTCCTCTCCTATGTTGAAGGGTGTGGAGGAAGACAATTCAAGTAAAGCTGTGTATCTCGTATAAACAAAATATCACTCAAAAAATATAAATGCATGAGAATTTGCTGCAAGAACAATGTTTTGTCATTGGTTATTTTACCATAATTATTTATGGGGTGACTGCATGTTCCTCTGGAGTCAGTCAGTGTGACTAAGATGGTGTGTAAAGAAGGGAAAACAATAAAGCCAAACATGCTGCTGAAGGCAGAGACTGCATTGCAGCCATCTCGGTGGTTGTCCACAGATGGTGCACATCTGCTACCAGATGTTCTCAAAGCAGTTTATCAAATTGCTGTCAAAATCCCTTGATTTCTTTTTTCTTTTTATGCTGATGCATTTCTTGTTTGGAAAAAATATCATGATCTTGCAGTATATTCCTGTGTTGTAAGTGTGCAAACTTTAAATTTGAATACTTGCTGAAGCTTTTCGTGTTGAAAGGAGTTGGAGAAATAGCTGTGTGACTTCCAAGCCTGTAGTATTGGTGTCATCCAAATATTCCTTCAAATTTAGTTTCTAGACTGGGATACAATGTGGCCTGTAAGTGCAGTGGAACACATTTGAGATCTATAAATTCCACATTTCTGTGTTTTGGTATTTATGTACACACCATTTCTCCTTTTACCTTTTTATAGCTTGGGAAATGTTTTTTGGGTTTTTTTTTTTCCCCTCTCCTTTATGAGAAAAAATGGTGGAAACTTTTTTTTCTGAAAATCAATATCCTTCTCTGCTGCAGACTGCTAATGGGTGTTCTATGATTTCACTTGCCAAAAGCTAGTAAAAAATGACCAGTGATACTTCTTGAAGAACAGATGTCAAACACAAAATATTTATAATCAATTTTCTTTCACTTTAGGAACATTTGGCAACTTTTTTGTATGTTACTGTTAGTTGATTCTTAATTTAGAATTGTCTGTATTCTTGAATACTGTAAGCTTGTTGGAGCTTAACAGCTGGAATAGGTGGAAATGATTTGTACTTAGAAACCTTTTTTTCCTTCCTTTTTTTTTCTCCCCCTAGTTTGTCCTGACAACCTCTTCAATAAAATTAAATCTTCCTGTGCCAGATCAATAAGGAGGTGCAAGGAGATCAACATTTCCTTCTTCCCGTATGAGTCTCGGGTAAGTTTCATTCTTTATCTCCACAGCAGAAAATAGTCTGGAGGACTGCTTTTGAGCGTTGACCTCAGAGAATCTAATTTTTTTAAACTGCCAAGCCATACATGAGACCTGTTACCATGTTGGCATATTTCTAATTGTTGCCTGTATTTTTTCAGATAAAACCAGATGCTTTTCTACTCAGAGTTTAACAGTTTTGCACTTGACTTCTTGGCAGGACTTGGAGCCAGTTATAGTAAAGAGTTTAGAGAAGGAATCTGTTCCTTAAGAGAAGGGAAGTATTCTGAGTTGTCTTTAAGCAGTTATTTTGACAGCCTAGGTGGGTTGATAGGGAGGAATATGAATAAGTAGAACTGATTACTTGGTAAAACTCAGAAAAGGAAGGCAAGAGGATGAAGAGAACTGAAGCAGAGGGGAGCAACACCAAAGCCTAATGAAAAAGGGAAATGAAAACTGTAACAACTTGGCTCAAACATTTGCTGAGAAGAGAATGCAGAAATCCATGTTTTCTCAATTAAAAATTCAAGACCACCAGTGGAAAGCAATGAGTGCTTTCCATGTGAAAATGCAGTGGATATTGCAATGAGAAATAATTTGTTAATAATGCACTTTGTCAGATACAGAAGGCTGAAAGTAACTGTGATACTCACTAATGCAGAGAAAACCAGAACCTTCTCCACTATTGAGAGTTACAGAATTCGCTGTGAATGTTTCCCACAAGTCTTTCCTGTGTTCTTCAAACCGTATGAACATATCAAGGGTCAGGACTGTTATGTATATAAAGTGGTAGTTGAATATAGGAGAGGTTGCTGCTATCCATGTGATGCAGTTTCTGGGTTTAAAGACTTGCCACTTTATTTTAAGAAGAGTTTTTGTTACTTAGATTGAGAAACTATCAGAATAATTAGTGTGGTGGTTGATTTGGTTATTTTCCAGTGCTGCTGCTGTTCTCAGGCTTTGTTTCAAACTGGTTTTGGGAGTTCCACTAAAGCTGCTCTTAAGAAGAAGTTTGTAGCTTCCCCTACTAAAGAAGGCATACCAAAATTTTTTTGTCCTGGTTCTCTGAAGGACTCGCCATGAAAGTAGAAATAGGGACTACTTTTCTAAAGTTGATAATAAGCAGCACTTAGTCTTCTCTTGTGTTTTGTATAGTTTTGTGTTCTCAGTATTTTTGGTTGTGACTACTTCTTCAGTCCTTAGCAGAGGAACAGAGAATGTTAACTGGTTTTCCTAACTTAAAATCCCTGGGTCTTCTTTCTGGAATGATGAGAGTAAATAATTGGACTGAGCTCTGGGCAAAGTCCAAGTGTTTATGTACTTGAATGAAACAAACATCTTTATCTGGATGGACGATCTTCTTTGGCTTTGTAGTTAGTCTTGTCTAGAACTGGAGAAAACCCATTTACTGAGAACGGGATTGTTTCTGGTTTTTTTGCAGTTCTTATGGTAAACTGTTGAAAAAGTTTTTTCCTGTGTAGCACTAAGCATATTTTAGCAAGGTTTAATGCTTTTAAAGAATGCTAGTTCTTGGGGATAAAGCCTTCATATAATAAACACAAAACATAAAATTATATTTTGAACAAATTTAACTTGTTTCTGTGGTTGTTCTGGCATTGCACTGTATAGCCCTGTATAAGACACTGGATGGTATTTATTTCTGCCTGTCTCTGTTCCCTCCCTCTGTACAGACAGTAAGCAATTTGAAAAATAAAGTAATTTATTTATGGGAAGAGAATAATAGAGGAAGTGTGAGAAGCAGCAGCAGATGAGCTCCATGGGACAGAAAAAAGAGGATTGAAAGTGGATTTTGCTTTATTTTTTTAAGAAGTATATAATGTATGACTTTTTATTACAGTGTGTAGTTTAAAAGTATTAGCAAATCTTTTACCAGGTATTTTAGAAAGACAGGATTTAAGCCTTTTTTAATTGGTTGTGCTTCACATAGGTATTTACGCTCAATGTCCCAGATGCATTCTACCGCTGTTACAGTCCAACTCTGGAAAAGACAAAGGATAAAGATGCTGTAATTGAAGTAATGGCTGAACAAATTGTTACATTATGTGCCACACTAGATGAGAATCCAGGAGTACGATATAAAAGGTGAGTCAGAAATAATGTTGTATAGTTTACTTTCTTTCACTTCTAGGACTTCTGTCATTGTTTAGTAATAGCTTGATGCTGCAGCGATTCCTTTTATTGTGGATTAATTGATTTTAATCCACAATTCTGAAATACGGAATTCTGGGAATTTGTGAAGTGTATGCAGAGCAGTGAATTATTTCTGTGTCTTGTGTAGCAAGACTTGCTATACCCTGTTTTGTGGTGAGCTGCTTGTTCCATGTTTGATTGATAGGATGACACTAATATGCTGCATTCTCATGTACCATGTAATCCTGTAACTGAACTGGTGCTGTTGGTAGTTTTGCAGCTCTGCTTGGCATCAAGGAACTCGGACTTCTGAGGCAGGTGTTGTCAGGATTTCTTTGTAGTAGAGGTATTGAGGAGAATAACTTTTCTGAGCTTTGAGAGTATGGGGTACTATCTTTGAAGTCAAAATAGGTTTTGAAAGTAGCATTTCAGTGTTTTGATGAAGAAATTTATTTCTGCATGTTTCCTTCTTTCCCCCAGTGGACCATCTGACAGAGCCAGCAAACTTGCACAGCTTGTTGAAAAAAAACTTGAGGACTACTACAAAACTGATGAGAGCAGCCAAATAAAGGTAGAAAGTGAACTAAAATGGGGTTTTTTGTCTTGTAAACCTGAGAAATTTTTAGAATATATTTTGTCAATAGGTTCTACAAAACCAGTTTTTATTTATTAATGAAGGCAACTACTTGCTACTTAGTTGTTGAAAGCCATTTGGAAGTAGTAACTGATAGAGTAAATCTGTATGTAAGCAAATACAATGAGTGTGATCAAAGTAATTGTACTTGAAAAACTGACCCTGTCATCACGTAGGGGATGATACAAACCTAAGGAAACGTGAATAACTTGTTCTAACATCATGTGTGCAGGGGACTTCCCTGCAGCATTGAAATGTCTCCCCTTAGGGAGTTTATTATCTACAAAGATACACAGCTTTTTACATGTTTTTGATCTGTCACTCTAGATTGGGGCATACTGGGGCCGCTGCCTAAACACAGAAGTGTGGGATGAACCATTCTTGTTTAGTGATATTGCAGTCTGCTATGGAAATATATGCACCTGCTACTTTACTAACCTCCCCCCACCCCCCAAAAAAGCATTCAGTTGAATATTTGAAGGTGATTTTTTTTTTCTGTGTTGAAAACAGTATAAATCTGCTCTGAAATATCAACAAGACACTTATTTGACATCTTGACAGTGGGAGATATTTTTCAGTGTGTTTTTTCTTTATTTTTTTTGTTCTTTGGGTGAGGTTACTGAATGCATTGCAATGAACTAAGAGCATTGCCTTAAAATTAGCATTTAAAACTACTATGTTCTGATTATAATTTAAATGTTTGTTTCTATTTGTCTTGATAAACACTTGGACTGTGCTCTTTAGGGTTTTTTTCCTTTTTTTTCCAAGTACATTTGCAGTGCTGTAACCTACTGTAAAGAGATGTAACATCCATTAACTTTGTACTGTATGTCTGAACTTTGCATTTATTTGATGGCTTTCTAGGCTAAAACCCACTCCCAACTAATAATAATTGATCGTGGCTTTGACCCCGTATCAACTGTACTGCATGAACTCACCTTCCAGGCAATGGCATATGATCTGCTACCAATTGAAAATGATACTTACAAGCAAGTACATTTAAAAAAAGAATCTAAACACTTTATTCTTGATTATAAAATCAATGGAATTGTTTAGCTCAATTTCACCATAGCAATATTAGCTGCTTATATTCCATAAAGGTTGCTTCATTTATTATTAGTCTTTCTTCTTGGGTTTGTAACTTCCTATTTTTGTTAACATCTTCATATAGTTGAGATTAGGTGGGATATATTTAGTGTTTTTGTGAAGTTTTTAGTCTAAAAAACCTTCATTTTTGTTAAAAACAGGGAAGTTTTACTAGACTTGAAGCAAACCCTTTGTAGTGCTCGTTCAGGTTCTTTTTCTTCCATATTCTCCACCTTTGTGGCCTAACAAGGCGAATGAGCAGTAATGGAATACTTGGAAAGGTTTAGTTATTTCTCAGGAACCCTCACTTTTATAGCTCCCAACATTTAGTTTGTGTAGATGTTAAAATTTATGTGCTTCTATCATAAACACTACTTGGAGTAGTGTGATATTTTTTGCCTAGCGGATGTACTTTGCTGTTGGATTGTTCCAACACCGTTTTGATAAGACTTTGCTTTCTGATGACCCATCGGAGCAAATGAGACTTAACTGCCTTATGGTTTAGCGAAGCAAACAGGAATAGATACCTTTTCTGTCAGAAATACTGAGTGAATGTTTTCATAGTGAAAGTAGATTTCTGTCAATCTGAAATGTGCTTATGAAAATGTAGCAGAGTATATTTTCTAGGTGGTCATGATCTGACTCTCACAATTATTATTTTTTTTATTTTCCTGCTTTCTGGCTCTGTACACACTGTGAGTTTCAGTAATTACGACAATGTTATGTTGTGTGATTATCTTGCTTTATAGCTTTATTTCTGTTAGCAGAAAAGTAATAGCTGGTCTTTAATGCTGCGAGGCATGTTTCTTGTATATGTGGAGTAATCTGTCCTATCCAAGTCTGTTATGTGGGTGAATGGGACTTCATTTTCCTTCAGAGTTAGTGTCTTACAGTGGATACAGAAAGCTGCACTTTGTAATCTGTGCGTTACTTTGCATACAATTTGCATTTGGAGCCAAAGGGAAGTTGATGTTGGAAACTGAAGGGAAAATGGGGTGCATCTAAATGTATGATTTAGACTCTAGTTACTGTTAGTTGAAAACAATGTTTAGCAGCTCTTTCCCCAAAGAATCACTCTAAAATTCATCTGCTTCTCCTTTGTTCACAGACGTTATAGATCTATAAAATCCTTATGTAATTTATATTGTGTCACTGAGAAATTAGACTATAACTGAAAATTTGTGTATGTTATTGCAATGACCTCGTGTGTTGAATAAACTATAACAATTAAATCATGACAACAAGGGGGGGAGGGCAAAAAAAGCCCCACAAACCAAAAAGCTGTCTGAATCTTCTCTTGAAAGATACAAAACAGAAGGATCTGCTGGGAAGGAACGGGAAGCAATACTAGAGGAAGATGATGAGCTCTGGGTGAAGATTCGGCACAAGCATATCGCAGATGTGATAGAGTATGTGAATAAATAACAAAATCTAGTTAAAAATGCAACTTAAAAGTTTCTTTGGGAGGGCATGTATTTGTGCTGTAAAAGTAGAAATACAGGGAGTAGTGAAGATGGGTTTCAGTATAGACTGCATCCTGTTAATCTGTGCCAGGAGGAAAACCCTCAGAAGTACAGTATATACAGAGGTATGCTGTTTTACTAATAACAATTACAGTTCTTGAGGAAAATGGAAATAAAATTATTTCTTGGGAAGTGTCTTCAGGCCTTTAAAATCTGAAGGGATTATTTTTCATGAAGTACTAGCAAGTTATTACAGCAAATTACCTTATGCAGATATTAGAAACAATGTTTAATTTGTTCACTCTGTCAAAAAACTTTCATCTCTGAGGGCAACCTGTGTTTGAAGCTTTTGATTTCATTCAGAAGTTGTTGTTGCACGGTTCTTTTAAGATTTTAGGGAGAAATCTTAAGAAAAGCTTTAAGAACAGTGGAGCTGTTGGATTAGATTAATTTCCTTTACCTTTTTTTCTTTTTTTTGTTTTTCAAGGGAAATACCAAAACTTTTGAAGGAAGTTTCAGCAAAAAGAAAAGCAACAGAAGGAAAAGTGAGTTGTTTATGTTGATTTTTTTTTTCTCCTGTTAATTTATTTTTAGCTAATGAGATCTATGTAATTCACAGACCTGCTGGGGGTGGGAGCGGGGAGGAAGCTAGGCTGCAAAAGGAAGGGAAATAAGGATGTGAAGTATTCAGAGGGAAAATTCTCAGCGTCTGTCATTTCTTCACAGTTATCAATATCTGCTCTGACCCAGCTCATGAAAAAGATGCCACACTATCGTAAAGAGCTTAGTAGGGTAAGGGTTTTATTGTAACTACAACTTCTCAATAAATTATTTTGTACATTGTGATTTTCTTTATTATTGAAGTCTAACTTTTTTTTGTCATTTGCCTGTTAAGTGCCCTATATAACTTTTCATGAAATTAATATGTTCACCTACTGTAAAATTTTGAGAAGAAAACTTGTTTCCAGATGTTTCATTATAGTATGTAAAAAAACCAAAAACAAAACCAACAACAAATAAAACCAAACCACCCAAAAATTAACACTTAAACACCCAACGTTGAGGATTGAAGATAACATAGCACTTTAATGTTTGAAAAGGTACCATGGGAGTTGATCTTTAAGTGAAAAGTAAACCACAGAAAGCGCACGATGGTATTGAAGGATAGTTGAAGGATTGACGCTTGCAACGACTAAAAATGATTGCTTGATTTATTAAAAAAAGCAAGTTACAGCAGCTTGTGTGGGGTTTTTTTTGTCTTCTAGCAAGTTGTTCATCTTAACTTAGCAGAAGATTGCATGAACAAGTTCAAATCTAACATAGAAAGGCTCTGTAAAGCTGAACAGGTATGTTTTAAAAAATCACAGACTAAATAAATTACTCAAATGCAACTTTTTTTGTTTGTGTGAATAGGTGCTAGTAGTGTCTCTTGCCTTTTTTGCGATCATCTTTTGAGGTAATAGTATTAAAACTAAGTGCAATGTGCATGGTGCTTGCTCTGCTGGTAAAGGAGGTGCTTTTAGAATTGGTTTTTCATCTTTGAATCTGGCTGATTTGTGTAAGGATCATCTTTGTGTTTTCGTTGATTAAAACAACTATGAAGTTGCCTCACTATGTTCTGCAGATAGAAGGCTTTTTTAAACATCTAGGAAAAGCGTCTGTTGGAGGGGGATGTTACATTGTAATACTGATCTCCAGTTGAAAACTAAATTTACAGGCATTCTAAGTAACAAAGGTTTTAAATGTTCAGTAGTGTTATGTATTGTTATTATAATGCTGTAACTGTCAAAGACTTATACTGAGTTTAAGTTGGTGCAGTGTGTTTGTTTCTTGAAAGGTACAGTTTAGTTAAAATGCATTTCAACACAAGAACCATTTTTTAAAATTATTACTAACTAAGACCCCTTTTTAAATTTAGGACTTGGCTCTTGGAACTGATGCAGAAGGTCAGAAAGTCAAAGACTCAATGAGAGTCCTCCTTCCAGTTCTGCTCAACAAAAGTCATGAGACCTATGACAAAATTAGAGCAATTCTCCTGTATATCTTTAGCACAAATGGTATGATAAGGTACCCTGTTTTGGGTTTTTTTGTTTTTCTCAGTGCTATGGAGTTCACCTTGGGTTTTGGCATAGTCCAGTATTTTTTATTACTTTAAGCATCTGGAGCTGGTGGCCACATTTGAAAGAAATACTGTCCGTCCTGTGTAGGTCCTCTTCTTTCAAGTTAGAAAATAGACTTTGGGTATGGAGATTAAATGCAATACAAGTGCAGATCCATTCAGCATTTTGCGTCATTCCTGTGCTTGGATATGTGCAAGAGTTTGTTTTCTTCTTTTCACACAGTAACGGGGGAGCTCCGTGTCCATTATGACCTGAAAATGAAGTCAGTGGAGAAGAATTTGTAGTAGAGAAGGAGGAGCTTGTTAGAATATTATGCTGATGAATCCATAACAGTATTGAGTTTTGGTCTCAAAAATGGAATATTAAACAATTTTATCTATAATGTAGTATTATATTGAACTCAGAGTAGACTGACCAAACAAAAAAAATAATCCTGGCCTAAATAACAATGTGAGACAAAATTGGCCTTACTGACAGTCCATGTAGTAATTGTGTGTTTTCTTTGTATTGAAGGAACTACAGAGGAGAACTTGGACAAACTGATCCAGAATGTACAAATAGAAAGTGATAGTGATATGATAAGAAATTGGAAATACCTTGATGTTCCTGTTATATCTTCAGTAAGAATGTATTTTGTAATTTCCTACCACCCAAGCACTTTTTTTAGAGCTCTTTGAGTGACTCTTACAGTATTATTTCAGGTCTTCTTTTTGGAAGCACACAATTACTAGGAATTCTTGGTTTTATGATGCTTCTGAATGGTAAATCCTTTAAACAATTAGCATGAATCATTTTCAACGTAAGATACCTGTAACATTCACTCTAAAATGATCAGATGGTGACTTGAGCTACTTGGTTTTGGAAAGTGCCAACTTATGCACTTCCTTGTCTCTAAAGTTAGTATTTCTAGGGTATCCTGAATTCTGAAGATATAAGTTGTTCTTTATTTCTTTAAAATTTCCTACTGATCCCCCTCACCTGCTACTATCTGTGAGAATAAGCTTTGAAACTCCAAATACATTTTATAATACACCTGTTTTTTGAAAATCTTCTCAGCCTGCTGCTCCACAGCATAAACACCCAAGGAGGGACCGTTCTTCAGAAGAAACGTACCAGCTTTCTAGATGGACACCTGTTATCAAAGATGTTATGGAGGTAAACTTTACCAATTAGTCAGTTCATGGGTGCGGTGCAGAAACTGACTCAAGTGAGCAGCTATATCTTTTGAAGTTCCATATTATCTTGAGTTTGTTTTGTTAAGTATGTCTGAGCAAAGTGATCACTTCTAGCCTGTTCAATATATAGAACATTAGACTGCTGTGTGTTTGCAGTGCTTCTTATTGAAGGTAATTTTAAAAGTGAAACAAATGAACGTGAAAGCAAAAAGTCTTTCTGAAGAGCTTGTCCCATGATTGTTGGTGTTTAGTGTAACTTCAAGATCTGTTTGGTTGGTTGGTTTTTTTTTCCCCCCCATTCAGTTAAGTCCTTAAACTGCAATTCAAATCTAAACTGTAGATTGGTAGAGGCTGGAAAATGTTACCTGTGAGAAGTGTGTTGCTCTGTTCTTAAAGCTTCATTTAGGGACTGATGTCACATAGAACAGTGAATTCTTCAAACCTTTAGTTGACCCAGTCCTGTCATTCATAGATTCTTGGTGACTTTGACACATTCATTTGTCTCTCCAGGGGACTTCAACTTCTCTCATATTCTGCTATAGAGACATTTAAATGTGCTAGGGTAGTTACAAATGAAAAGCTACTAGTGAAAACAGTTAAATCACTGCTGTGTTTGTAAAGGAAGCATAGACACTCCCAGTCTGCGGGTTTAGTGTTATGTTGTCTAGCATTTTGTTACGAGTGCTGTTCATGAGATGCTGCTTATGACTTGGCTGTTCTAAGAAATTGCTTGTGCTGGCATTAAATTCCAGTCAGACTTCCTTATTGGAAATTGAAACTTGAGGAGTTTTAGGTCTATGTGCCTGTTTTTTAAAGTGGGTTTTTGTTTTGTTTTTCAGGATGCTATAGAAAACAAACTGAATTCAAAAGACTGGCCTTATTGTTCCCAGTGTCCTCCTACCTGGAATGGTTCAGGAGCAGTAAGGTAAATGGTTTGATTTCTTGAAACATAATTTACCCATTTCTCAGTGTTTGTCATGTACATTCTAAAGCAGAATAAAAGTGTGCCTACTAACCAGTGAAATAATTTATATGAGGAAACTTAAATGTGTAAATGTGTAATCTGTATTTTTATTTCATCTAAAACATGCTGAACTTGGTTGCTAGCTTAATAACTCTTCTATAGCTTTTTATTTGGATTATCTCCCATTTGATTCAAAGTTAGAAATAACACTTCTGTATTCCCAGAAGAAGTTTAACCATTGAGATATTTAGTGTATAGCAGTTTCAGAAGTGGATTTAAGCAAACATGTTTTAATTTCTTCTGAAAGTTGTTGTTTTTTTTTTTCCTGGGGTGGTGGTAGTGTCATTCTTGAATTTAGAGACTTTAGTAAGTTAAATTCAGCTTCTGTAGATGCTTTCATTAGGGAATACTTGACCCCTGCTGTCAGAAGATGCTTTAGAGAAGTCCAGTGAAGCTGGAGGTTTTGAAATGAGTTCTCTGCTGTGAATGTGAAATAGTGTGTTCCATGTCCTTGAAGATTTTCTAAGTAGCATTGAGAGGTGATTTTGGAAATATTGTATAGGCTGCTTATCCTGTCCCTTCTTCCCCCTTTTTAATCCCACAGACTCTAGAACTGCATGGCCAATACCAGCCCAGTTGACAGCCTTATTGCTTTTGATAGAGTTATTTATCTGCTGAGACAGCTGAATAGAGACAAAAGCGTTTCTATTGCAGGAATGCTCCTTGTGTTAATCAAATGCTGGAATTCACGGGGAGGGAAACATTATATTTGTCCAAAATGTGGAGGACACACCTGAACTGAAAGTTGTGCATTATTAATTAAAACACAAAAGATACAGATGTGCAGCATTGAGAAAACAATTCTGTTACTTGCACTGCCAACCAAACCATTGGTGTGTCCTTGTGTTCCTGGTTGGGCACTATAGCGATCAGTGCAGGAAAACACCTGGGCGTGTCTGTATCTTGTAGCTGGATCTCTGTCTTTATAGGCTGGTGAAATTTTGGAATCTTTTAGGACCCTAGCAGAAAGAGGTCAGGACTGCAAATGATTTAATCTAAATCTGCAGTTACTGTGTGCATTAGAAAGTATATTTTAAGAGCTTCTTTTTTTTTTTTTGTTCCTAGCTGTCTGAATCTTGCTTGATAACAGCCAAGTATTTATCTTGGTGATTCTGTTCCCATTTGGAGTCTGAGAAACTTAAGACTCCAGGTTTTTCAAATGAACGTCTCATAAAAAAAGTGCCAGTGCAATTGCTAGCATGCATAATTAAGCTGCTTGGTAGAAGTATTTTGTGTGAGCTGTGTGGAAAACAAGGGGTTTGCTTTATATTTCTTTTCACCCTTCAGATAACAGAATAGTTTGAGTAATGTGTTGACTTGTTTTGACATTCTTTCATCAGTCTGTTTGCTTCTTTTGATGAAATTATAATCAAACTCTGAACTGCATGACATAAATGATTACTGCTTAAGTGCACCTTTTTTTACTAAAATTAATCAGTAAAGCTATATAAATGCTACCTCATGAAATCTTTTACAGTGCACGACAGAAACCTAGAGCTAGTTATAAAGAACGAAAGAGCAGTGCAAGACTGATTATATTTGTGATTGGAGGAATTACATATTCTGAGATGCGCAGTGCTTATGAGGTTTCTGAAGCCCACAAGTCTTGTGAAGTCATCATTGGTAAGCTTGTTGTGGGAAAAGGTGGTGTTTACATGTGTTTCTGGAAAACAAGGATCTTTTTTTCTTCACTAAATTGGTTCAGGAAACTAGTATATGTTTTGTTTTGGTTTTTTTTAAATGTGCTTGGATCTTTTCAGTTTATCCAGATTGCTTGATGTTTGGAGTTTTTTTGCAACAAGATATTAAGGAGAAAAAATAGTTATGCTCTACAGGAGAATCATCAAGAATCATGTCAGAGAGATATATATACACTCAGGTAGCCTGATGTACAGCGAAAAGGATTTGAACATACCTGTATTTCCTTTCATTATTGTTCTGTGACAAACGTTTGCATCTGCTATTACTTTACCTCGAGCTGTGCTGTTATTACCTCCAAAAGCAATAAGAGTAGGAAAGCTGACAGACTAGTGTAAAATTACTCACCTTACTACTTCCTTGGGAGGAAGGGTAGATAACTATTGTTTTTCTTAAGTGAAAACACAACAAACCCCAAAACAAAAAACCAAACTCAAACCAATCCCAAGCAGCTTTTTATTGTAGCTGAGTGCCTCAAGTTCTAGTTCTTGTCTTGGTTATTTTAGAGGCTTTATACAAACCACACCATGTTTTATAGCTTTTGCCCTAAAAACTGGAGTAATCTCTTTTAATCTTCTTTAAATTCAATAGTAACTTCATGAATTATCAACTGGGGTAGTAATCCCTCAGTTAACGCTTTAGAGGCAGCAAATGCTTGTTCCATTAGCTTCTATGTTTCATGTAATTGCCTCATGCAGTGTTGTTAAGTGCTAAAACATTTGTGTATGTTGTATCAAAGCAGAACTCCTAGATTTAGAACTTAGCAGAGACTTGTATCTACCTGGAGTGACAGTTGATGTCTGGGTGCCAGGTCATCCAAAGCATTCTAAATTGCTTGAGATGCCTTCCTCTGGCAATTAAACCTAGTCTCAGATTTAATACTTTTTGAATCTCATCCCCTGTGATTTTAAATAAATAATACTCTTGCCTAAAGCAACAACAACCTTGATCCTGAGAGCTGGAGTCTGTTGCCTCAAAGTAGTGGGGGTGTTGTAGGTGTGTTAGTATGCGTGGCTGTTTTTTTCATTGGTTGCATGCTGTTTGCTGGTGTCAGTGTTGGTGGTTGAGTTTGGTTTAATGCTGGCCCTAGTTTTGGACTGCAATAGAAGGACCAGGACAACAGGAATGTAGTTTAACAAGACTGTTTTTTCATCTGAGACTTGTTTACTAAACAGTGTTTATTGTAGGTCACTCTTTTGCTGTGATAGCTGGCACAAACCACAGCATTTTCCATTTTGGTTAGAGATTATTCTTACAGTTCTGTTTGAAATCCTGATTTCTGAGTGAAGGTCATCACTGCCAAATTTCTATTCTGCTTAATGCAAGATGAAAACCTTCCTATATTTCTAATTCAGACCATAAGGAATATCAACCCATTCAGACTGACACTGCAGAATCTCAAGCTTTAAAACAGCGTTAATCTGAAACAGTTTAGAGTTCCCTTTATAAGTGTAGGGTGACCCTTCCTGGCAGAAATTATAATCGCTGTCTCTGGAACAAGACAGGTAATTGTCCGCTCCTGAAGAATAAGGATTTTCTTTGCTCCTCCAGACTTTGGAATTCGTTGCAAATTATTTGGGGAGATGTTAATAAAAGCCAATTTTCTGTAACTGGTATTTCTGTGGAAAACTACTGTTTGATAATCTTTAATCCAGATGGTTTCTTGGTTCTACGATAAAGCCCTTTTGTGGAATGGGCGGATTTCTTGCAGGCTGGGCCAGTCGCATACAGGGAAGGTGGCCCAGGTTCAAGCCTACCTTGCAAACTGGGCAGAACAGGGATTTGAAACTTCTATCCAAAGTAAGAGTCCTGCTCTGAATGTCTTTGTGTCTGGGAGAGGGACACTGACCACCTCTTAGTGACACTTAGGGTGTACATGATGACACTTTATACGACAACACATGCAAACACTTTGAACTGTTGTACTTTTCCAGTTTTCCAGGTGCAATTAAGAAAATCTTGGCATGTATAATACTGGTTTTTCTTTACTTTTTAAAAGAGGGAATGTGTGAAAGTCAATTTGAGACTAATACAGTTAATACCTTCTTTTATCAGGTTCTACCCATATTTTGACACCTAAAAGACTACTGGATGACATAAAGAGCCTTAGTAAACCAAAGGATGTGGTCTGCATTAAGGATGAATAGAAATGGTGATGCTCATGATACATCATGAAAATACAAACAGTATGTACATATTCTTGCAGACTTGATTTTTCTATACACTGTACCAGGCCATTACATGGTTCTGACTAATGGAATGTCACTTTGTAATTTCAATTTGCTGCTTTTCTAGTGGAGTAGAAAAAGAGAGGAAAAAAGAACATGTATGTTTCTTAGGTAGTATTTGGTACTGAGTGTTACACTTTCTGTGGTTTTTCCAAAAGAACATATTCATTCCTAACAAGTTATACTGAAAGTTGTTATTATTATATATATATGCACTGGAGTTGGTTTTAGAACTGTGAAACCTTTCTATAACAGAGTTTATTTCTAAAAATGACTGAATTATAAAGGGACGAGGTTCTTGGGTAGAAGCTTCAGAAGAAAATTTGTAAATATGATTTTATGGTAAAAATATTTCACACATGTGCAATGTCTCAAACTGTAATATTTTCTGTAAAATAACATGGTGAAAATTCTTTGAGATATGTAAGTGAAAAATCTAAAGATTGTTTTAGGTGGTGATGGGTAAGGTAGAAAGTTAATCACAAAAGTTCTAATTTCATTAAATAACTGGAGAAACACTGTCAATTGTGCACTGAAGTACACTTATATATGTTCAGGGATTATTATGAAAGCTCTTGGGGGTAAAAAAAGAAAAAGATCTTGCTAACTTCCTTATGAACACGTCTCCATGGTCCATCTGTTTTATAAGTTGAATTGCCTGTAAATTCTTTTTGAGCAAGTGGGGACAGGGGAAAAAGAGGAAAAGAAATGAAGCAGTTGAATCTTTCAAATGGCTTAGTGACTTAAAGAAAAGCGAAAAAAAAAAAGCAAACATAATACCAAAACCTGATGTATTCAAGAGAATTTTCTATTTTGTACTTTGTTGCATACCAAGAAATAAAGGAAGTTGTGTTGAAGGTGGTCAAATTCCAGATTCTGTTTCGTTATACTGGTGATGTTCAGAGTTGTCTTAGAAAATTAGTGAAGTGTAAACTTGTTAACCTTTTAAAGGGGTGTCGTACTGATATCTCTTGAAAATTAGTTTGTTGCATGTAGGATCAGAGACAAATGTAATAATGAAAAGGAATAGATTACTCATGGCTTTCAATTTACATTTTTCCCAACTGCAAGGGTATTAACTTTTTGTTTCACAGAAAGGTTGTTTTGTTTCTTCATTTTGTCTTCAGGTGAACTAATAGGTTAAGAGAACACCTTTGCCAAGTAAGTTCATTCACAATTAGAAGGTAGAAAAAGGTCATATTCACTCCCTACAATAGAGGAATGATTCTAAAATGTTGCATGACATGGGACATGATAAGGATAAAGGGCCATGTCTTTCAAATGCTCCTACATGAGTTAGATGACTAACTTAGTGATTTTATTTTCAGTCGGAACATAGGAACAACACCTTTTTTAATTTAACAGGTTCATCAAACATTCTGTGCATCACAACTTTATAGGTATTTCTACTAATTTTTGTCTTTCTGAATTAGTTTCTAACTGTAAAGATGACAGAAGTCCAGAGTAGTACATATTTGAGGAATGCAGTGTTCAATATTATCTTACTAACAGTGCAGACTTTGAAATCAGTATTAAATAATTACACTTCAGTGATACATAGCCCTTACACTTCATCAAGAAGAACCCAAGTTCAACATAAAAGCTCTACGTAGTTGCAGTTTTTTTCCTCCTCCAAAAGCTTAAAAGCAAATACAGAAAAATAACTGGTATTGGTGTCCTACTTAAAATAATAATTTATTTTGGTAATACACAAAATCAATTGTATCCATGTTTATTTATTGCATAGAGTTGAGGAAATACCAGCTTGAAATGATAGATTACTTTTGCCTGTCCAGCAGGTAGACTGCTGCTATCACCAGCTCAGAATTCAATAGCTGATAAATATGAGGCAGAGGCTTGAGTTTTGGAATTCATCACTTTTTTTTTTTTTCCAGAAAGCAAAGCCAAACATTACTGTAAAGTTGAATTAATAGAGATGCCTTGAGATAAGAAATCTGACAGCAATATGTAGCCCAACCCAGCTCCTTGTTTCTTACAGTTTAAGAAGGAGGGAGGGGAGACAAATATTGTAACTGACATTTATTTTTGTCCCAAGTATCTTCTTGACTACTTTTTTTTTCAACATCAAGATCAAGAATGGAAAAGAATTATATCAAGATTTGTCTCCTCCCACAACTTAATATTTTAGAATACACGTGCAAGGTTTATTATAACTTTGAAAGTTCCCATTTTCATATTATACCTCATGTTAGTGTGCAGGCTGAAGAGTGTGTGAAGGAACACATGAAACTTGGCAGTTGTCAAATTCAGAGTAAAAGGACTTCAGGTATCTGAGACATTGTGCAAGAATTACATGCTGTAAAATTGTTGTATGAGGGGAAAAAACCTCTACTTACCTGAGAGAAAAATATTTGTAGGGCTACTAAATATAATAAAGGTATTACTGCTGGTTTGTAAAGTGTCTGAGCATTCAGTTTGCCAGAGAATGTTCTGAGGGAATGTCACTATGTCCTTGTCTTCCTATGTCCTATCTCAGGTATTTGCTGTCAGGCCCAGGACAGCAGGTTCAGACAGTGGCACAGAATAAAAAGTCTAGCTGTTCTTGTGGTGTAAAAAGGTTTCTATGGAAGACATCAATCTTTTTTTTATTGGGCCTAGGAAGCCTTTAGCAATTACTTCAACTGTTAAGTTCTATTGCAGTTATAATGGGAACATGGGAAAGTGAGTCTTTTGCTATCCTTTGTTAAATAAAGCTAAACCATGGATAATAAGCAGTGGCAGGTTGAGTTATAAAGATACACAGTAAGGGCCTAAGGAAGAAAAGAAAGGTTAATGGTATTGTCTATGAAGTGTGGAAGAAGCCCTGAAAAAAGCCATTGACTCAAGCTAGTAAATCAGTGGTACATGGCAGTGAGTTCAGCTATTGCTATTTGCATGAACAGAGTTTGAGGTATCTCTGTGTCCATTAGCTGATGGAATGACTCAGGTTTGCCTTACAGACTTCTCACTTACTTCTCACTTGCAGTCATGATTTCCATCAGTTCCCATATACTTTGAGATGGGCTCAGAGAGTAACATCCCTCATAAGACAAGGCTGTTAATTGCTTGCTTTTAGTCACTGCAGTTAAATGGATTTCAGAAAGAAAATAATAGATGACTCTTCTTGGCATATTGTGTTTCACCAGTACTCTAAAATTTTACAACCCAATTCTCATCAGGTAAAATCTCAAAGCCAGATAAATCTGACAAGGTAAGACACCACACTGAAGAAACAAACAATTTAATTGTTAGGAATGTAGAGACAACTAATCATATTAGTCAGGAAGTATCTTAAAAACAAGCAGCTCTCCATGTAGGGCACTCTAAAAACAAAATAATTATATGTGTTAACTGTGACTATGACTTGGTGTGTTAGCATGATGCTTACACATGTGGAGAGGCTGTTTCCCTTTGTTGATGAAGTAGCTGCTGCTACAGTGTGGGAAGAAAAGATATGTAGTAATGACTGAGATTTATTCTCCTGCTTGGGAGTGGGGAGAAATCAAAAGTAAAAAAAAGTAAACCTTGCTTGTTTAAGCCTATTTTTATTAAGCTGTCTTAAATGAATGCTTGGAGAAGGCAGCTGCACACAGTAGCAGCGGTTACCCAACATACTTTCAATAGTAATTAGTTTTTTGGTTTCTATTTCTGAGACTGAGTGTAAATGTGGAATAAGTATGCTCTGGTTTAGTTTAGTACTAATAAGTTACAGAACAGCTGGCAAAGTCAGCTAACTGACTTTTTGATGTGGGTATTTATTGTTTCATATTTACAGAGATACTGACACTTCAGTATCAACGGGCAAAACAATGTAGCTTTTGCAACTGAGTCATTAAAGCTGTTTTCTTTTCACTTTAGCTAGATCTTCTGAAACTGCTCGTACCATTCGTTCTGTAGTTTTCTTCAAGCTGTTTGCTGTCTGTATGGCATGATCCAGAGTAGAACTTAAAATCTGTGGGGAATAATGAAATACAGCCTTATTAATACTGAAGGCAAATATTTACATAGATGTGGTGTTTAATTAAGGTTCTATGTAGTATCTTCACTCCGAGTATGCGTTGAGAAGTAAAAATTCTGAGTCATGTGGTATACTGCTCTAGGATTCAAGCTGAAAGTATCTGTTATTTATTTCTCTTTTTAATTGTGTAAATTTTTGAACAGAGAGATATTTACACCTTCCTGAAGTAGTCATGTCAGTGGTGCATGGTAGTTGTATTGAGAAGGCTTTCTTTTTGTTTTGTTAGTGGTTTGTATGGCTAGAGTGACATTCCTTGTTTTGGCATATGAATTATAATTCTAGAGTTAAGTTCCAGTGTTCCTTTTCTGTCACTTTCCTATTTATATGGGGACTAAGTTGGATAAAAAGTCTGTAAGATATGAAGTAATATGCTAATATATGTTAAAATACTTGATTTTTTTAACTCCCTACTGTCTTATCCTCAAATAGACTAGACATGCTTAGATTGTAATAATCAACTTGCTAAGAATGGGGATATTCAACAGTGCCATGATGAAGGGATGTACTCTTCCTGAGAGTTGTATGGCTTTTAATTTTCACTGCAAAGCCTTACATTTGCATTGGAGCTATTGGTGTTTCTGTTTCTGATGTTGACTGCAGATTTGCTTTGGTTAGACTTCTTGCTTGGTAAGTATTGACGTGAGAAGATAATTTTGTCATATGTGCTTGAATAGCAGGTTTTGGCAGCCTCAATATTTTGCCTAAAAGTAAGATACGCAGAGTAAAATACAAGCAATTTAAGTAGGCAAAAGAATTTCTAAGTCAGGATTTAAATATATACAACTTGATAGCATATTCAGTTGCAAGTTAATTTTATGGTGACTAGACTTCTTCATTTAATTGTAAAACACAGTCCATCAGAATTTGTGTCACATCTGTATTGCAGTAAGACAGTGAGCATTCCAGGATCCAGAGTCAGGACATCTCTCATGACAGCATCACAGTTTGTGGTGCTGTAGCCTTCTCTTGCTTGGTCTACACCTCTGATTCTCAAGTGCAGCTACTGGACTTGCAGACAATTGCTACTACAGAATAACGCTGTCAAAAACTATGGTAACAAAACTCGTCTGAGTTTCAGTCTAGTCTCTGCTTTTATTAAGAGTCTGTTTTACTTCAGAGTCCCAGTGTAACTTAATGTTAACAGTTAAAAGTGGGACTGTTAATTAGAAAAAAGAGTAGTTGGTAGCAAACAGAAATGCATTTTCAATAATACAGGCCTGTCTCTGAATCTGTGAGTGGAAATAACCTCTTAATAGTAAGTTGGGGTTTTTTTAAATTAAATATGCCATCTGAAGTCGTCAGAGCTTGACCTCTCATTAAACTAGGAGGATTGGAGAACTACCCTAAATTATTTACACTTCCTTTTAGGATAACTATTTTTTATTTCATTTTTGAGTAAAATTCTAATATACAGCATGCACAGCAAAAGTGAAAACATCCCTCCTGCTTATGATACTACTGCATTTCTTCTATGATGAATCTTCAACAATGGCATTTTCTTTGATACTACATGTATAGTTACTGCTACAGCTTACCTTTCAGAAAGTTGGTTTACAAGTTCGTGCCGCTGTTTATTTTGTTGAGGCTTATGAGTGGAGATTTGTTTCTGTGAAAAAGCTAGACTCGTTGAAGCCATGTTTAAAACAAGAGCAAAAAATAATGTAATTTTCTATATATTTAACATTTTTCTCTATTTAGCATAAATTTTAAAAAATCAGGTAACTTCCCCTGCTGAATAAAGCTTGAATATGTTTTATTTTTTTGTAAATAGGACAGATGAACTTTTTTGGGTTTGCTGTTGAATTTAGTTTTGTGACAATGGTATGCAGATTTATATCCATTTTCATACAGTAGAAGACTGCAGAGGGAAGTGTAGAATAATCAGACTCTCACAATCCTAATAATTATATGATAACTACTTTGATTTATAGAGTATTTATATAGAGAGGTAGCTAATTCATACTTTCTTCCCACTGCTCAAACTTTATATTTTTGCAATTGCTTCCTGCTGTATAGAGGGAGGAATCTGAGGTAGGTGACTTTAAAGCTAGATGTTTATCATTTTTCTTTGTGTTTAAACTAGGCTCTCCTTTTGCTGCGTGTCACGCAATTTGAGGGCAGAGCTGGAATTTTCTTTAGTACTTGTTTACACTACGTGAGGTAACAGCTAGTGTTGAAAAAGGTGGCACAGGAATGCCCAACTTTAATATTTTTGTGTGACGCTGCAAGACGACACATTCCTGTCATAAATGAAATAGGAAAGGGGCTCTTCTCATAAAGAAGCAGGGAAGGTTAAAGCTCTCGTGCATAGCAATTAAACTTTGCTAGGTGTGTAAGAGTGTTCTGATCTTGCTCTACAAGACCTGTACAGAGCCAGTGTTTGGATACAGTGCCTATAACAAATAAAATTTGGCCTGATGTATGTGCAATGTGACTTTCTGCCACAGAAAATCTAGCCTGTGATTGGTAATTATTAATACTTACAGGATGAACCAGAACTTCTATTTCTATGTAGGGCACAAGACTGAAGAGTGTCTTTGTAATGCCTGAGTTTAAATTGATCTCTGCTTTCTGTAGGGCATCTGCATCTAAGTCCTGAAAACCAAGACATGTTGTTTAGAAAAATAAGCACTGCAAACAAGAATATTTTTGTGTAGATTTTAATATTTTTGCAAGTCTTATACCTTTTCTCTCTCCACATAATCTTGTATTGAACGTTCTGCAACTTTCAGTCTCACAGTTCACAAGTTCCTCGCTTAATGAATCATCATAAGAATCATAGGCTGAGATGTCTTCTGAATCGCTGCCTGAAATCCAAAAAAATACATAAAAAGGTCTGAAATAGAATTTTTGACCTGTGTAGTTACCTAGGTAAATATTTGGCTTTTGCGAGTGTAACTTCTGAGCTCTTTGCTGCCATTAATACTACTGCAATTTGAAAGTAATTCTTTCTCCATTTACAGGTGGAGATTGAACTTTAAAATGTGGCTTCTAGCCCTGACTGTGAGCCTCAGCTGTAGATGGTTTGTTTTCTTTCTTTGGGTGGTGGTTGTTTCCAGTCCCAGAACTGTTTAAAAAAAAAAAAAAATCTCCTTGTCCTTAGGTTCTTCTTTTGAAGGTTAAAATTCCTGCAAGTTGAAGTGTTATGAAAACATTCCAAATAGGAATGTGACAAGAGAATCTGGGAGGATCCAAGTGCAGCACTGCTTCAGCTATTGCACAAACCAGTGCTAACAGTCATGTCCAAGTGTATTATGTTGATGCAAACGGGTATTTTTTTACAGAGAAGCCAAGAGCAAAAGGTAGACCAAAGGTAAGACTTGCCTACATATTCGGATCTAAAACTGAATTTAGGGCAGCTCCTGGTATTCCCTTTTAGTTGTTAGGTACTAACAGCTTCGAAGTATTCTGCAGTGGGAAGATGAAATTGGGATACCACAGGAGAAACAAATGCTGACAGATTCTTAGTGGACCTCTGAGAGCTGGAGTCCTGGATGACTTTACAGCTGATGTAGCCAGCTCACAGCATCCTGTGTGGGCTCTTATTTGGATTCAGTGTAACTATATTGTTGAGAGCTGGACTAAGGAAGGAGAATATTTCCAATCTGTGTCAACCCTGAATGGATCAAAGACATATGAAAACTTTCTTGCGTTTGTTTTCATGCAGAGTAAGAAAGCTGGATCCAAAAACTAAATGAGGAAGTACTGATAGGAGATGTCACAGTCACCAAGTTGGGAATCTCCTTCTAGGACATGAAATAAATGCACATAGTGAGAAAAGGCAAAACCAAAGCATTGTGTGCACACTGCTGTTAGGCTTTTGAAAATTAGTGGTAATATTTGGAAACCAGTCTAAAAAGGTGAAGGAGAATTATAGTAATTCGTGTTAGATAGGACTTCTGGAGATTTTCTGGCCCAATCCCCTCTCAAAGCAGGACCAACTTAGATGAAGTTGCTTAGGACCTTGTCCAGTTGGGTTTTTATTCTCTCCGAGGATGGAGATGCTACAGCCTTCCTAGGGAAAATAGTTCCAGTGTTTAACTAGCCCCAGAGATAAAATGCTTCTACTCATATCTAACTGAAAATTCCATTGCAGCTTGTCTGTTGTCTGTTTTCACATTGCTGAGACATGACAGGAATTTATTTCTTAGCAAGATTCAATAGCAGGTATAAGCACAATTCTGACCTTTGTATGCCATCACTACTTACTCAGGTTGGTATCCGATAAATCAGTTGGTTTTCTCTGAATGAAGACTGAACATGTTCCAGTTTTCCTTTTATGAATGTTTGTATTTCTTTGAGCATGAAAACAAAATAATATTTTAACTGTATCTTAATAACTTTATGACGAGCCTTAAGAGCATATTATATTAATTTGACCAAGTCTTACTTGAGGAGAAATAGTTTACTCACAGAAAGAACTCTACCTTTGTCAATTGTCTGAAAAGGTGGTTAAGTAGAAGCTTACATTAAAAATTAACCAGTTTTGAAATAATGACCCCTTTAGTTAAAGGATACATTGTGATAAGGACTTATTTGAGCTGCTAAAAATGCTTAAAGGGCAGTGATCTTGCTAATCACATCTTTGAATAGCTAAGTAGTATGAAATCCTGTGTATTTATATGTGCGTTCATGTATGTTGCATCAAAATATTATCAAAGGATGATGTAGTTTCTTACAAACTTAGCAACTTTCAGAAGCTAGATGAGTTTTACTAGATAAATATTGAGATCTACTCTGTGAAATAGTCTGAGAGCATATTTAGATTAATATTATTGTGTTGTACACTGCATGCATTACAAGATCTAGCTTTGGATAGAGATATTATTTGCTGAATCTACAAACATCAAAATAACCCAAAATGATTAATTTTAATCCAAAATAATTAATTTTATCACTGATTTTTCTGTAAGTGAATCTTTACAGATTGATGCTTATTCATGATACATATCTAGATATATCAATATGCCTACCAGATTAGTTCACAATGGTAATTTCAAGTATTTTTAATTGCTGAACACTTTGCAATCATCCCAGTTTAGATGTTAATGTGTATTGCTGAATAGCGAACAAAGACTAAGCCTCTTCTCTTAATAGTGTAATATTTTAATAGTGTACTATTAAAATAACCCTGTGCCATTTAAGCACCATAGACCTTATACTGGTCCACTAAGATGAGCTACTTCGTAATAGGAAAATAATCATCTCTTTAATGTAATTGATGAGAGTTTTGCCATTTCTCCAGTCATGTGGTATATCACACACCTTATGTGATTAACTGGTATTAAACCTGAAAACAGATCATTCTCTCGTTCATATGTATTAAAGACATTATTCAGTGTTTCATGTAGAGTCCAGTATAGAGACATCAGTGTATGTGCACTTGTCTGTTCACTTAGCTGTAGAAGCCATGTCTATGACCAGCCAGAATACTTACCCATTCATGCTTTCTTCATCAACATTGAAGATCTGACTTAATGTACCCTGACTGTGGGGTGCAAGACCAGCAGCAGCATATTTCTCCTCGGGTGAAAGAAATCTCTGTTGCACCCAGAAGGCAAAACAAATTTATATGAATGTTGATATTACTGTTTCTGTGTAACTGTATTGCATATCAGACAGGATAGTGCAAACAGCATCATCATTTGCATCTCTTCTGTCTTTTACAATTTGATTTATCTATTTACAGACAGTAGAGCAGACTGGACAAAATACAAGGACTTTTTCTCTTTTTCTTCTGGGATCAAGACAGATTTTCATGTTGTCTTGAGGAAGATTAGCGCGTGTGTGTGTATATATATATATCGGTGCCTTAAAATTAAATATTTTTGTAGGCAAGCAATTGTTTGTAGGCTTTTGTTCTTTGAACAAATAATAAAGGCAGGCTAGTAAATGCTGTAAGTCTTTCCTGAGAGAAACAAACCTTATCACATATTCAAACATGTTCGACAATTTTTAAATATCCCTCTTGGAAACCAATTCAGCAATGTTATGATATCTCAAAAGCTGAGCCATCATGCTGTTCAAAAACCGAAGAGAAAAATATTGTGTGATCTCAAAGTTGAATAAGATAATCAAAGTTAAAAAAAGAAGTGAGGATGGAAACAGATCTCATACTATTATGTGCATTTATGATCCAGGACAAAATATTACCATATTTCAGAGTAAAATCAATTTTTCTATAGCACAATAATGTTGGCCTTCTAGTAGTTCTGCAGTTTAAGAATCTTGGACAAATTAAGTAATATTTCTTCCAACTAAATGCGATTGATTAATGCCCTAAAACAAAAACAGCTTTGTAAAATGCTTCTTGCATTTTCTTACTCTGAAGTAAAAGCCTTGAGGCTGGGATTAAGAATAATCAGTGTAGCTGTGTAGATTTGTTATAATTAATGAAATAGTATGGAGTTGATATTTAATAAAAAACCCCAACTATTTTCTTTGATGTAACATGCTATCTAGAAGTGCCATGCCCTTATTGGAACAGAACATACAATAGTACAACCACACGTGAGGTTCTTGAGACTTGCATCAGTAAAGAAGAGTAACTGTAATCTTCAAAAAACAGAACTGAGTTACCTCACAAGGAGAAGATGACGAATCGGCAGATTTGTAGGAAGTAAGCAAAGAGGATAAGTTGCATTTGCTGTCATCAGTTTGTTCTTGGATGTCTTCAAGGAGCATGCCAAGTCTAAATATTTCCCCTTCAACCTTTCTAAACCCAATTGCAATACACAGTTAATGAGACCTGTATAAACATATTTTATTTTTTACTACGATAACGGTATTGGCCATTAGTATATGCTTCCCACAGGAAAAATAATAATGGAGTTCACAGTCCCTTTTTAAGTACTTGAATAAATTCATTAGATATCCTTATTAAAACCAGTATATGTAAAGCCCAAGATGAATTTTGGCCATATCATTTATTGTTGCTACAATTAATGTAATGTTTTCATCTCAGAAAAAAATGCAACAGATAAAAGAAGTAATGGTTGTAAGATATTCAAAATACAAAAATATACTACTTGGCACTTATCTTCTAACCTTTCAGGATCAAACTCTCCAACGTTGATAGACTTGTCCTTGTAGTTCTGCAGCTGTAAATAACGGTGCTGTTCTCTAGCTGTTAAGTAATTCTTTTCCAGGGTATTAAGGTGGCTTTTCAATTGACTTAATGCCTTCATCAATAAGAAATAATTCAATCGCAAATGTCATTATGATTTAGCAAGCCATAGTGATATGCTACCTATGCTATGTAAGCCAGATGTGGTTTGCAGTGATGTTGATAAGAATCTGGACAGTGCTCCAAATTGGAACAGGACTGCATCTTGTGTGTCCACCTGGTACTATGCTGCTGTATTATGTACAAAGGAAATAAAAAAACATGACTTCTGAACAGATTACCCTACCCGTCAAAATGAATAACTTATGTGGCAGCTTAAGGACCTTCACTAGTAGTTTTGAGTTGTAATCCTTAAAACAGATATATGAACTCAGCCACCTACTTGAATGTCTTTATTTTTGCCTCTTAAACTCATAATATCAGTCTGAGGTTGAGAAAAAGAGTATGTTTGAATGTCTGAGTAAAACATGGAGGATCTTGCTAGTCAATTGTGAGTCTACAGCTGTTTAAAATGCATTTCAGAGGACTGGAAATACATAAATTAATTTACCAGATAGTTGTCTTGTAAAGGGAATGTCTCTGGGGTCATATGCTTAGAGAAGTCTTGCACCTTGAAGGCAAAATATTAAACACTTAGGATTTTGAAAATAAAAAAGCCAAATGAATATAGAATTTGAGCATCACTGCAAAGTAAATATTGAAACTGAACTCTTTACTTTCTTCATCAGTTGGGCTGTGTGATCCTTCAGTATTTGAGACATCTTTTGTCCTACTGTTAGTTCTGGCAGTAGATTAGAATAATTTAGACAGCCTGCTTCTACTGGACCAACCACTGGTAATGCTGATCCTGTTGTTCTGCAGTGCAATCCTACATAATACAAGATAAGATCAGTCAATTGGAATTTCTGCCCTAAAAGTCTGCCCCAAAGTGCTATCAAATTACATAAAACAGTCAATTGTATTGTTACTGTAATTTTAATTACTTGCTTTAGACAAACCATTTGTAGATTGTTTAGGGATAGAAACGTGTAATGCCAAGACTTCAGAGGATGTCCCGGTGCCTCCTGAGTAAATGGTGTTTGGAAAATCTGACTGAGGAAGCATCTGTTAAAATAAAAACTTTGGTTATAGAAACAGTGTAGAGAACACTTGTGGACAGAAACATAAAATTCAGAAGTAACTCAAAATACATAGGGCATGTTATTAGTATTGAAATGCTTATTATAACAATACCATATAATTTTCTGTGTTTATAGTTTGGTATATGTGTAGTGTCTCAGTGTATAAATACATAAACACTTGAACACTATGTTTTGAAAAGCTAAAGAGGACTTGACAATATCAAAGTGACAAAACATTTTTTGGTTATATTTATTGTCCTAGAGGTAAGTGAGAATAAATTTTTTTTTTTAAATCTATTTTGAGATTTTTACCTTAGGATTCAATCTTGGATGGTCAGGATGATTCTGGGTGCCAGCCTGCTGTGTCAGCATCTTGTTTGCAGCCAGGACATAATAGGGAAAACTATTAAAAATTCTTGTATCTTGAACACTTTACTAAGATATAAATCTAGGAATGGACTTAAGCATCTGTTTAGCTCTATGAGTAAACTCCATGGCAGGGCAGGAAATTGAGAAGGGATTATTTAATCCCTGATGAGCTTAAAAATAAATTTAGTGCAATAAAACAAATACAGCTGTCAAGCAAATCCTTTAAAAATAATTGACTTAATAAACAGCAGTATAAATAGTTTGACAGTGTTAAGACGTGAAAAAAGGCAATGATGTCTTTAACATCAACACAGGCACAGTATAAAAATATATTTTTAAGAAAAACTTTAAATTACTCTGGGCGATTTGAGCATTTGTATACAACACTAGAAACAACAATTTACAGTGAACTTCCTAATGATTTGATGGAATGCTCCATGACACCATTCATTACAAAATATTTAAAGTTTCATATTAATTATTAAGTCCCACAAAATTTTATTGGTGAGAGCAGCTGTTGACTGATGTGACACACTTGCTGATCCCTACAGACTGCCCCGGGAATGGATCATTTTAGATGTTGTGGACATAGAACACCTTACTGTAAACCACTATCTACAAAGTACTAAAAGTTCCTTAAAGCATCTTAATTACCTCTAGCTGTTGCCAAAGTTCTGGGATGCTCAGTTCTTCTTGATTTTCTATTTCAGCAGAATGGAAATAGTTCTTATTCCCAGGAACATTTGCAATTAGTAATTTCCTTAGCGAAACAGGGAAGGATTCTGGTCTTTCAGTTGTAGGAACTGGCTTTATACTGTCACTTCTTTTTGGTACTTCAACTTCCAAAGCAACTTTAGAGAAGTTGGGAAGGCAATAGTGAGTTTGAACTTGGCCATATTTGAGCTCATGAGATGAAACTGTTTTCTTATACAGGTGTGTCTCTTCTTTCATGTTTTGAAAGATATGTGTATCTTCATCCTCATTAATTGATGGTGAGTGTTCTTGTCTGCACCCACACTTAGCAGCAGAAGAAACAGGTTTCTTTGAAATACAACTTTCATTGAGCAAATATTTATTTTTATCAGCAGTGCTTACTTCCTCCTGCTTTTCCAGGTGATACTCCTCAAAATTAGTTGCCCACGTTTCATGCGCTCCAGGGCCTTTGACATATTCTGATGGCCAGGGTCTGTTCATAGCATCATCGATACTTTCAGTTGAAGACGTCTCTGGGATTGTCTCACATTCAATTAACTGACATGTGCTTATTAAATCTCCTTTAGAAAAATGACGCAGAAGGACATCAGACATTTTTGAATTAGTTAGATGTTCTTTGCTACCTAGTTTACTAACACCACCGGCAGGTAATTCCTTCTCAAAGGAAGCTTCACTTCCAGCCATTTCAACTGAAATTCCCATTGCACCTCTATGGCGACTGGACCCTTCTTCAGGCTGAGCCCCACAATTTGCTGTTGCTTTTGTGGTTTTGTTATCGTCAGAAAAGGATCAATTTAAAATATCAGAAAGAGCGTTTGTACGAGCACATCCATTCGCCTTCTCGTTACCGCCTGTGCGGGTTACTTCTCCCTGCCCCTTGCACGGTACGAGGTCCGGTCCCGGCTCCTTGCCCGGAGCGAGCTCTGCCTCCTCAGCCAAACCCCACTTCGAGCCCTAGTTGGCCGCTGGGAACCGGGCAGGCGGGGCGCAGCCCTCCCGCGCTCCCCATTGGTCGGTGTGGATGTTGTGGGCGGGGCTAAGAACATCATCGCTCCTCATTGGCCAGGGTGAACGACGCGAGCAGTCAAGGCCCCCAAGTGCGGTGCCCCGCCTTCTCTCCCATTGGCCAGTGTGAACGATGTGGGCGGGGACATACCGATCTCTGCTCCTCATTGGTCAATGTGAAGATGTGGGCGGGGAAAGACTCACCCTGGCTCCCCATTGGTCAGTGTGAAAGACGCGGGTGGGTCGCTGCCCACGGAGGGGGTGGGGGATGGGTGATGCCCAGGCCACCACCGCTCCCCGTTGGCCGGTGTGAGCGCCGCAGCCCTTCCGGGGGCGGGCACGGGCATTTCCGGGGGCGGGGCGCGCGGCGGTTGGCGGGTTCGAAGAGCGGCTGCGTCCCCGTTTGCCGGCGGGATCGCGGCGGAGCCCGCGGGCCCCGAGCCCAGGTGAGGCGCGACCCGGGCCGGGCGGGCGAGGTATTACGGCGACCGGGATAGTTTTGGTGTCAGCTAGAGTGAGGGCTTCATCTGAGTGATTGTGGGCTTGGGGGGTCAGGCAAGACGTCCCTCTGATGTCCCCTCTACGTGCAGCCTTCCCGTCTCCAATGCAAGGTCAGGCAGAGCTGGAGCCAAAGCTCCAAACCAGCAATTAGTTTGAGCGCTGTGACGTTCATAACAACATTCAAATCAGTCCTTGTAAAGTAATCGAATATGTATAGCGATAAAAAAGCAGCGTTTCCCGTGGTTTTGATGGGTCTGTTGTGCCTGACCGGACGGGTAGGGATGGAAAATAGTAAATGCAGCTCTCAGAGGGGGAATGAAACGGGCCCTGAGTGCGGCAGGAGCCAAAGCATTGCTCGAGTTGATGTGGCACAACTGAGCTGAATTATACCTCGCCTCGTCTTGCTGATCCCCTAGACGGTGCTTTTTCTAGTCTAGTTCTTTCCCTTCTTCTGCTTGTTTGCGTTTTGAAGAGAAGCTGTAGTTAACCACGCATCTTTCTCCCTCTGTTAACCTAACTGCGAAGGCACAGATGGTATCCCACCTTCACACTGCAGCCTTTCTTCTGTTTCAGCAGCTCTTTCAGCTGAATGTGGCATTCATGTTCGGTTCCTGCAACCGCTGCAGGCACCTGCATCCTGGGTTGCCATGGAGAGCTGCGCAACCATCCCAGAATTTCACAGTGCATGCTGAGTCTTGCATCTCAAGCAGATCACTTAAGGGATTACAGCCCCTCCTTACATTTAGTTTCGGGACTTTACATCCTTTGTTTAAGTCATAATTTATTAGCACTGAAAACATTAGGGTAAAGGTCATGCTTACAATCCTACTAAATGCTTTACTTATATATACTTACTGCATGCTTAAATTTGTAGGTCTCTACCAATGTTCCTTCTTACCAGTTCCATTAATGGTTACCTAGACTTCTGAACTGTGGTTACACTTCCTTCTTCAGAGGGAAGGACTTTATACCTTCAGTACTCCAGTATAATGCTGAGACAAAACTTACCTGAAACTTAAGACAGCTCTATTTGGCTTCTCTTTGTGTTTTTAAATGCTCTTGTAACACTTTCAAGTACCTTAAAAGTACTTGGAATTGTGCGTTCTTGCTGGAGAATTACTTCAGAACTTGATGGTTTAAAGATTGAAGTAATTTTTTAAGAGTAATTTATTGATAGACATACTAGTATTTGTTCTTGTACTCTCATTGTCACTTGGCTTTAATTTTTTTTTCCTGTTTACTGAGGTAATTAGGGACAATAATTACTTCTTTACTTAGATCTTTTTGCATGTTGTGGTGGAGAACACCACAGTTTTAAATATTAACTTTACCTCTTACTGCCCCATCAGGATGGAGATTTTGTTCTTATTTTGCTAGAACTGTTTCTAAAATTCTCAGCCTTTTCTCATCAAAAAATAACAGCAGACTGGTTTTCTAAAGCAATATTCTTCAGGTCCTGAAACACAATATGTTTTGGAGAGGACCTTAGCTCCCCACTAGTTAGGGAGGAAAAGTTTTATCAAGAAATTGATGGGATTTTATAAGAATAAATACTATCTGTCCATTGTTTTAACTATTGAACATGGGGGGTTTCTTGTTTTACACAGTTTATCTGGTTTCTTCGGTTTTACTTAATACAGGATAGTTTTTAGTTCCGTCTGATTTTCCGCTTTTGTAATAGCCAAGATACTTGTACTTTTCTCTTTTTGTCATTCAGTTTTTGGTAGCAGTTGTGCGGTCAGATTCACTTCCCACAACTTAGTCATTCCTACCTAGAACTGGTAACTATGATCTAGTTTTAGTCGGTTTTAAGGTTAATGTAAACACGATAGTGTTTGAGTTCAAGGAGTATGTATTGCTCTTAGGACTCTCTGAAAGATTAACCTGTTATTTCTATTACTGTGCCTGTAGATGAAATCATAGACAGATACCAGGTGAAGTAAATACCCTTTACTTTTATTTAGCTATTGAATAGCAAGTCAACTATACAGATGACCATATCATGAAAATAATTTTGTGAAAGACCACAATATTTGGAATGTAAAATACAGGAAAAACAGAAGTGGAAAAACTGACGAGAATCTTAAACGTACGTAGTCTTGAACAGATACTTATGTCAGGCTGCCTCTGGAGACTCAGATTTGGCTGTGTTTGAAGAACATGATTCTTGTTCGCATAATAAAACTTGTGTATTAGAAACCTTTTACTAGCAGGAAGGAAAAACTTTCATGAGTTACAGAGGACTATAAACCACACAAGAGCTACAAAGAAGCTGTTCCAAATATTTTTTATTTCTTTACTCTTTCTATTTACTACATTTTTTTCTACCATCTGCTTGCGAATGTGCTGTCAGGAATGTTGTTCCTTGCATGCGGTGTTTCAGAGACAGTACCTTACCTAGCAATCATTGCTTTGTTAGAGAACAGGATACACTATTGTGACCAGTCATATTTGTGTGATAATCTGTAAATATAGTGGATAAATTATGGGAAATAGAATCCAGCTCATTATTCATCACATAAACTGAAACAGATGCTTTGATTATCTTCAGAATAGATTTACACTTTTACCTCAAATGTTAGAACAAATATGCAAAGCAATTTACAACTTGACATCTCAACAGATATTTTTGTCCTTAAATCTACAGAAGTGACATTCCATAAATAACTTGTACCTGTGTCTCTGGGGAGTGAACAGTAAGGAAAAACAACGTGTTCTTCTCACTGTAGTGTGTGTTCATCCTGCACTTTTACAGTTTCCAGAGGTTGCAGCCCTGTGTTGTTCAGCTGTAGACTCAGAACTGAGAAGCCAGTTAATACCTGCCCATTAATGCTTGAGGGCTGAGGGCACAGGTGATGCACCAAGCAATGCTGCTGGCAGTGAACTATCATGAACCATTTCAGGTTCTATGAAAACTAGCTGCATCTGCTCCTTGCAGGGTGGAAACTTGCTGAAGTGGTAATGAGTTCTTTACACTGAAGGAGTTCTTATGTTCATTCACAAATGAATGACACAGTGTGGAATAGGAAATCTGACATAGAAGCTGTATTGCTTCACTGAAATTGCTGTTGTGTTTTACTGCCTTGTGGTTCTAAAGGCTTTTATTTCTTTAAAAATTGCTGAAATCCTAATATTCGTTTTCCCCTTTCTCTCAGATGTTTGTGCCATCTGTCTGCTTTCATTTAATTATCTGTATCTCTTTTTAAGAGATGTTACAGGCCAAGAAGGAGCTGAGCTAAATGGAACATTTTATTGCAGAGATCTGTGATCAACTTGCTCTATCATCTTAAGTACAAAGAGTCAACTTTTCCCATCTGATGTTCTTTCATGTTGTATAACATGCTGCATTACCCAAACTGAAGATACTTGAGCCTGAGAGAGCTCTGGGGTCTGGTGTGTGTTAATTTGCATGATGAGATTGTCTGTAATAAGCAGAAGGAGCAATGTTCAAATTTGTGTTCAGAACTTCATAACAAATCTCTTACTGATTTTGTGGTGATATGATTTAAACTTATGCTAAGTATAAAAGGATTGAAAGTAATCGTTTTGGTTTGAACAGTTTGTGAATGACAATGTGGAAAAACTTGGGACTCATTCTGACAAAAAAATAAAAATGAAGGAATCCTAATACGTGCAAAAATATTTGGCTGTTCTCAACATTGTTCTCAGTCTCAAAATATCCGTCATTGCTCTTTATTTAAGCCAAAGAGAGGATGTAATTCTACTGTCTTGTATCTGAAATCTTAATGGAATTGTTGCATTTAGAATTAGTTTCCAGTTGCCTGCTTAGTTTTCTTATGGAGGTATTGGTTATATTCTGCTGGCACTTAACGTTTGCTTTTCTTATTTTGTCGTACTGTGGGATTGCCTTACTTCAGGATTTAAATAGACAGCTTACATAAACTATCTGCAGGAATATCCTTGTAATAAAAATGCTTGTGGTTACTTGTGTGAGCTACACCCAGTTCTTTAACTTGCGGTCTAGAGAGTAATTACATACATTGAGTAGTAAGCTAAATAATGCTTCTCTTAGAAAAAGGATGTTCTATTCCAGAACGATACTATGTGACAGAGGCGCTGAGACAGAGGCCTTTGTCATTGAACATCGGTAGTTAATACGTTCAGTTATCAGCTTAGTAATTGCTGGTGTTACTTTACTTAGTGGAAGTATGTGTACTCGCTATTTGGTTTTGTCTGCAATACATTCTAGGACTGTAAGTCACTATATGGCCTGCATTATTGCAAGGTGCCTCGTGTATTTCTGTTTACAAATCTTAACTCTGCCTAGCAGGGCACCTTTGAGTTTATCAAAGTGAACAGAATTGGCCTGGAACTGTGATAACACCCTGAATGCACTAGCAATGAGGATGTATGATTTTTTTTGTCTCTTATGGATTGTCCTTGGTGTCTGACATCTTTTCCTGCTCTTAATCAATTATTCCATTTTAAGGAATTTATTTCCATTTCAGTCTGCTGGATGAAAATAGGTTTCACTTTTTTTTGTTTAAGTTTTTGGTAGGATGCCCATTCCTCTTGTTGCCTTGTGTGTATGCAGTTTTTATCCTCTGCTTGGGTGTTCCGTAGGAAAGGAAGAGAAAATAACCAGTAGGAATGCAGGTGAACTTCTTTCTGACTCGGAGAAGGAAGATGCTTCTGGATTCGGTTATCATGGCTGTTAGGAATAGTTTTTTTATGATCTGGCACAAATAACTTGTGTCATAAAGATTGGTAATTGTAAGTAATACTGAAAATAATGCCAGGCAATGCTTACTTGTTAAAGGAGGTGTTTGCATAACCCTATAACAACAGAAGGGAAAAATGAACAAAAGGATACACAGAGTTTAAAAGTCTTGACATGTTTTAGATCCTTAGCATTTCCAGAAAGGAAAAAACCTCCTCATAATCTGCAGAATAAGTGGAAAGTATATACAGGTAATGCTAGAGGACATGTAGAAATGCTCCTAGGCTTTTGTTTGCCTTTAACAGAATGTTGTATAAGCCAGGAGATCTGATCCACTGTGCCAGAGGTGTGGGTGGAGGAAGAATTGAGGAATTGGCATAGATGAAAGGGCACAGAGGAAATGAACCTTCTCTTACTTTACTGAGAACCCACTGTGCGGCAAGGTCAGTTGTGTATAGGTAACCAAGGAGGTACATTTTTAAAAAACCCCATAAGCAGCAATCGTTTTTAGAAAGAGGGTGATAAAATAAGTATCTGTGCTGTTAGCACGTCTGTCATAGCGCAGGTAGATATTAGCATTTAGAGAATAAATGTTGAACTCTGCTCTAGAGCTGTGTGCCTCTAGGGTTGAGCTCAAGTCCATGTTTTCATTTTCAGCTATGGATGTGGTGACATCCTCGCTTCATAGTGAACAAAATTTATCTCGGAAATGATTGCCACCTGTTAATTTGGGGTTTTTTTTAACATCTCGAGATTTAGAAGGAATGCATTGCTAGAACCTTTTAAAAACTTATTTAAAAATATAAAGTCATAAACTATTACAATTTATAGTTATATATTTAATTTTTCAAAGTAGTTGTGGGTTTTTAAGGAATATATTTATTTTATTTATATCATTATTAATATTTTCAATAAAATTCTTTTACAGTACTGCTTTGGACTATTCTGGGCATGCTTATGCTCCTTTATCACTGGGGGATTTATCTTCCTGCAATCACATTGACAGCTGCTCCAGTAAATTAAAATACCTGGACAAAAAGCCTTTTCTTCCATTTGGGTAAATACAGTGCTAGAAACAAACTGGGGAGAGAAGGGAAGAACAGAATCCATTAGGTCACTCAGGAGTTTATGACAGGTCATGACAGTATTTGCATAATTTTTCATTTAGCAATTATATTAATTTTTTGAAGGGGGTGTCATAAGTGTTGCAGCTCCTACTATCTGTATATTTCTACTCTTCTATAACCTCTGGCCTTCTGTTGACTCTAGAACGACTGCTGTCTATACTGAAGTAGTTAAATCTTAGGCATTAGCTGGCTAAGGAGAAGGATGAAATAATGTAATGGATGATGGAATCAAGTTTCCATACCTCACTTGAGTAACTCTGTTCTTTTGTTTCATAAGGGTAGTTAGGTAGTTAGCTGTGCATTGGTCAGTTCTGATCATAAAATCCTTGGCTGGCCTTGTGTGTGCTGTCAGTTCTATTATTTTTATTCCCTTCCCAGCATGGAACTGATGGTTTCATATATAAAAAATAGCTCTGACTGTATAGTTTGGATAAAGGGAGGAACCATCATATTCCTTCTTCTATTAATGTGCTGTAACTGAAGTTCCATGCTTGCAGAGCAGTGGGTTGGTAGGTTTCCTGTTTTGTTGAATGAATATCAAATGTCTCCCAAAGCCGATGGAATCCCCACTCCTTCCACCCATTTTAGGATTGTCTGCAATATTTGGTAATGTGTCTTCTTTTCACATGGGCTCATCTTTATTAGTTGGCAGGGTAAATACATTTGGGGTGGTGGAGGAAATATCCAAATCAAGAACATCAGATAGTGGTATTAATTTATTTGCAGTTCATCTGATGATTACAGAGGATGTGTTAGGCTGGGTCTTTACCATGATCCGTAGCAATGACAAACTCTGCAGAATCTGCTGTATCAGACTGACACCTAGGAGTGTCTGAGGTAGCTGTTTACAAACCTCACATTTCCTATTCTGTCCTTCAGATGCAAGCCGTTTATGTCTGATGAGCCACACTTGGATTGTGTGCTGGAAAGTACGCCTTTGTTGCTGGTATTGTGTGATAGAATGAATCATAGAATGGATTGGGTTGGAAAGGACCTTAAAGATCATCCAGTTCCAACCCCCCTGCCATGGGCAGGAACACCTGCCACTGGGTCAGGCTGCTGAAAGCCCCATCCAACCTGGCCTTGAACACCTCCAGAGATGGCGCATCCATGAATTCTCTGGGCAACCTGTTCCAGTGTCTCATTGCCCACATAGTGAAGAATTTCTTCCTAATGTCTAGTCTAAATCTGCCCCTCTCCAGTTTATAGCTGTTGCTGCTAGTCCTGTCACTACAAGCCTTTGTAAACAGTCCCTCCCCAGCTTTCTTGTAGACCCCATTCAGGTACTGGAAGGTCACTGCTAGATCTTCTCAGAGCTTTCTCTTCTCCAGGCTGAAGAACCCCAATTCTCTCAGCCTATGCTCATATGGGAGGTGCTCCAGCCCTCTGATCAGCTTTGTAGCCCTCCTCTGGACCTGTTCCAACAGTTCCATATCCTTCTTATATTGAGGATTCCAGAACAGGACACAGTACTCCAGATGAGGTCTCACAAGAGCAGAGCAGAGGGGCAGAATCCCCTCCCTTGATGTGCTGGCCGCGCTTCTTTTGATGCAGCCCAGGATATGGTTGCCCTTTGGTCTATGAGTGCACATTGCTGGCTTGTGTCAGGCTTCTCATCAATGAATGTTGCCAAATCTCTCTCTGCAGGGCTGCTCTCAATCACATAATCCCTCAGCCTGTACTCAAATCGAGGTTCACACAGGCCCACTTTTCCAGCTTGTCTGGATTGCTCTGGATGACATCCCATCCTCCTAGTTTGACAACTGCATCGGTCAGCTTGGAGTCATCTGCAGACTTGCTGAGGGTGCACTCAGTCTTGCTGTCCATATCATTGATGAAGATATTAAACAGCACTGGCCCTGGTATGGATCCCTGAGGGACACCACTTGTCACAGATCTCCATCTGCACATTGAGTTGTTGAGCACTACTGTCCTAATGCAACCATCCTTATCAATTCCTGAATACACTGACCTGTCCACCCATCGAATCCATATCTCTCCAATTTGGAGAAGGATGTTGTGGGGAACCATATCAAAGGCATTGCAGAAGTCCAGATAGATCACATCCATTGGATTTCCCATGTCCACTGCTGTGGTTACCCCATCATAGAAAGCCACTAGGTTGGTCAGGCAGGACTTGCCTCTGATGAAGCCGTCCTGGCTGCCACTAATCACCTCCCTATCCTCCGTGTGCTTTAGCAGAGCTTCTAGGAGGATTTGTTCTAGGATCTTCCCAGGCACAGAGGTGAGGCTGACAAGAGGTGTGCAGCACAGAGGTGTGCTGCCAAGCCTGTCCTTTAAAAGCAGCCCCGTGGTTTATTCTGGGGGTATGTGCTTCAAACACAATCCATAAGGAGAAAAAGGCAGTGTTTCAGAGCAGGGATTGCTCCACGTTGTCAGTGACCCTGAATTAAACTTCAAATTCACTTTGCCAGTGAAGGAGGTTTCTACATGCTTTCAGCTAATCTGTTGAATCTCTGTCAAAAGGAGTGCAGAGGGGACTTGAAAATTCAGCTTCACAAAGTCACCACACTGGTATTAGTTCAGCATTTCTTGCGTCTGATGGTCTGATGTCCCATCTTGTCACTGCTACTGTGCTGTGCCTAAGGTTTGGGAAAAACAGCTTTTTCCAACAGCAAACACAATTACTTTAAGGTTAATTCACAGTGGAGTAGTTGTTACTACAGAAATGCTAACCATGATGCTGTTTACTGTGTAAGTATAATATTAAACTTGGTATAGCATTTTAAGGGCTTGGGGTTTTTTTACTTATTTTAGTCTTACTTGTTAATTCAGGTGAATTTGAAAAATGTTGTGGGGCAGCATTGAAGATCTAAAATCGTTTGTCTAATTCTGAGTGTTCCTTGTTGCACTATTTGTGTTCAGATGCTGGTTTATATTTTCAAGGTCTACAGCCAAGCTAATCTCTATGTTTCATTTACAGAGCTGAGAGTTTATTTTTGTTGATTTTAGTCTGTCTTTCTCCATAGCACATGCAAAGCTCTGCTTTGTTTGTAGATTATCCAGTTTAAGCTTCTTTTCAGTTTTGTTTCACCCATGCTGTAGCCTCTTCAGACTTAGTTCACCATTGAGAAATTTTCCTTGAGCTTGAAACAACAAATCTCTGTAACTTGTTTTTCTAAGGGAATATAGTTTGTGCCATGGGCCTGCTTCTATCTGTGGTTTCCTCTAGTAGCTTTTGGATCCCTCAGTCAGTGATGACTTCATTTGGCAGATTCTGCTTTCCTATAGCCTTGTGAAAAATAGCAGATGGGCAGAGAAGGCTTTATGTGGTTGTCTGCTGGAGAAAAAAGGCAGAAAGGATCGAAGGGTTAGATACTCTGTTTGCCAGACTCAGGTGTCAGCCAGTCAGCCTCTGACTGTAGAGCAGCAAGGAACTGCTTTTGATCATCTGACAGACTCCAAAAAGAAAGGCGTGGATTGAGGGGAAGAGCCAGCGAAGCTGCAGAAATTTACTGCTTTAAGGAATCATAGAATAGTTTGAGTTGGAAGGGACCTTAAGGATCATCTAATTCCACTCCCCCTGCCGTGATGGAGATGCAGGGCAAAACCCATTCTCCCTCTCCATATACTGTAATTGTTGGTTCTGTGTACTGCTAATAAATAGTTTCCTCTTGCTTTCTGATTCATTGTCAGTTGTGCCGAAAAGAAGTTATTCTACCAGAAGTTAGGATGAAGGGATCTGTCACATACGGTCAGTGTAACACAGACTAATTGAGGTGACTGTCTGCCATTGCAATAAAATTCATAGTGTGTTATCAAATCTTTTCTGAGATGGAAAATGCCTTAGAAGACAAAATGCCTGTCTGGAAGTTGTAGTAATTGGGACAATTAGCTTGCATAACAGAAGGAATTCAGCTGTTGCCGTATTGCTGTCAGGGACTTGAAATGCAGTGATCAGAATTGAAGAAGGGGGACATTAGGCTTCTTCCATAGTTTTATGGAGAGAAGAGAGCCTCCTTGGAGTCTTAGCATGTGTATCACTGATTCTGTTCAGTGACGTTAATGGAAGGTTGATCTGTACGTAAGTTGATTGTCCGCTGTGAGGCCTGGATTCCCTCCCTGAGAGCACTGATCCGAATTCTATGAAAAATACTGAGTGAGCACAAGCTTCACAGGGTCTCGCTTTGTAAAGCATTGTTATGCAGAGCTCTCTTCAGTGTGGAACATTACTATTTCAGCATGATTTTTTTAAAAATTTCATTGTAATATTTGTAGACATTAACTCAATAGATTTTGTGCAATTTCACAGAATCAAGTTAAAAGTAGTTTAGACTTTAGTAGGGAATATAGTCTTAAAGCCTCATGCCATGCAAAACTCAAGCTTCTGTGTCTATATAGCTTCTAATTGAGTCTGTGGTTTAATAGAAAAGAATAAAAAGTGACTCTGAAGTGGTAAGTACATTTTTTAGATAAAGCATTGATTTACTACAAAGTTAGCTTTTTGCTCATGGCTTAATTGAAGATGCTTTAGCTGTCTGTCTGCAAGGTGGGTGAGCCCTGACTATGGCTTACCATATTCTCCTAACAAACAGTTGATCGAGTGCATCTTTTCTCTGTTGTGGGGTTTATAAATTGGCTACCACTTTTGATTGCCTAACCTCTGCCTTGCTTTGTTTAATTTTGAGGGTAGGGTTGGCGGGATGGTTTTGGTAATCACTGTGTAATTAGTAATATCAATTCAGTTAATTTTCAACTTCTGAAGGAGACACAATCTTTTTTATGTATGGTTTTTTTTCCACTACTTTGAAATCACAAAAAAGCGATGGCTTCCTGCATTTGGCAGCTGGAATAGTAAAACTGTGCATTTTTAAGCTGTTTATACAGATTCAGTTTTGTATTTATGCTTCCCTGAAAGGCAGCTCTTTAACATGGATATGGATTTTGCATTGTTTAAAAGCGTGGAGAATCAGTGTAAGCACCGAAGTCTTTTTTCATCCTATATGAATCTTTAATTAAAACTGCAAGTTTAAGAGAAACCTGTTTTACTGTTGGATATGCCAGTGAAGTAGAACTTCTGATTTCTGTTAATTCACTGGGCTCTTCTGCCAAAGTACTGTGCCTGCTGAGTCCATTTCATGTTGATCGCCAGCTCAGGAAAGGCTTGGTTCCACAGAGATATTCTGAATAGATAAGGTGCATGAGCTGAAAAAGCACAGCTTACTTTACTGTAGTGTAATGCTCCTAGGGCCAGTTTACACGTACGAGATAATGTCAGTGGCAGAGGTTTATTGATTTGTGCTTCCTAAATTTTTAATTTACCACTCTAATTAAGACGCTCTGAATTTGCTTACTGATTGCATGTTGGCGTGACTGACATCCTAATGTGTTAGAGGTGAAAGAAATGAGGTACAAAAACCAGACCTAGTAATTTTTGTTGCATCTGTGATTGTGTGTCAGCCAACTCGGGTGTGTCTGTATCACCCTCCCAAGACCAGGAATGCACCATGTGGCCAGTAAGGAGGGAAGGAAGCAGGAATAGGGGTTCCAGCTGGTTGGAGATGCTGGCATCAGTCAGGATGAGGTTACATATGAGAATGGAATTGTGGTTCACTAAAAAATGAAGTTATAAACAGCCAATGTGAGAGGTACTGCTAAAAATAACTGATATTTAAATAAATGCAGTCATTCTGCTGTACTTTTAAATGTAACTCTGTTTTTATTTAATTTAGCTTTTTATCTTTAAAAAAGCTTCTTGAAGTAAATTATTCAATTAATTACAATTATAAAATATACAAACAAATCACCACAGTCATAATTTCATGATCCATGACAGTTGCCAGAGTGAATGCTCTTTAGCTTATGGCATATAGTAATTTGCGTGTATCCATCTGTGGAAGAGACTTTTTGATTCCCTTGCCTTTGCTGAACAGTAGGGAATGCTCATGGATGATTGCTGTAGCCTAGGTGGCTTACAGCCATCTGCTTCTGTGTGTTATCTGATTTGAGGTTTGGACAAACTTCCGGAGAGTAAATACCTGTAACACAGCCTGCCCGGTCTGTGGGTTGCAATGGGATTGTAAACAGCATGTGTCACGCTTTGTAATTGCAAAAAAATATACCCGCACCCACTTGTTGATGCCAAATAATTCTAATGATGAGATGGAAGGCCAAGATGGTGATTTGAAAGAATGATGTGTTTGAGGGGTGCTGTCAAGGTACAGTATGAGATGGGAAGAGGCATCGTCCTTGTCAACAATTAAAAATAGAGAGGGTTGTGTTTTCTTCCAGTGACAGCTTTAAATCTGAGCTCTGCTCTTGTCTTTGGATGTCTCTGCAGTCTTTTGACGAAATATGCATTTGTGAAATACACAGCTGTATGTTAACTTGCAAAGGAAGGTAATATTAGTACTGTGCAATAAATCATGTCAAGTCCTTTACTAAAAATATACTTAAAAGTGGGTAAACTTTTGAATACAAATCATTTCAGTGCCAGCCCAAACATGTCTTATGTCTAAGTGCTGGCTGCTGCAATCCCTTTGAAGCTGAGTTTGGAGCTCATACAGCAATGTGAAGCCAGTGTAAAAAAATAAACCAACCAACCCGTACTTGCCTCCCGCCCATGCCTCCCCCCTTTTCTTTTGAAAGTAGGGACTGGAAAGCAGAAGAGAGCTTAAATCTCTGCTCACTTGTGTGCTCGTTATGTTTTGGGTGGGATGGTCTCCAGAATGGTTGATCTCCAGGTGGGATTGTGTCAGCCAGTTCTTGCTACTGTGGGACTTCAGCTAATGAGCAGGGTTTCAGCCCTTGCTGTTAACATGTAAAGCCGTTTGTGAACCGGTTTATATTATGTCTTTCATTCTGTAGCTTTCATCCTTTAAACTTTTTGCATGGAACTTCATGAGACCAAAGAATACTAACAAGGATAAATTACTCAAAGTTTCTAACAGAAAAGAGAGCATTATTTTTTGTTAAACCTTGTTTTCTTTCTCACTTGCCTTCAGGAATTACCATGCATGTGTAAAGGTTGTGGCTCTTGCTTTAAGTTCTTGATTGGCGCTTCCTGCGTGGTAGGAGTAATGTTTTGCTTTTACATCAGCTGCAAGTGGTTATGAGTTATTAACTGACTATGAGACTTCAAGCCAAGCATCTTGTGTTCCCTTTGCAGAAACGCAGCTGAATGGAGATTAAAGGGCCACAGATGAAAGAACTTGAACACGTTTCTGAAGGTTTCAGATGTGTCTGACTGTGATCTCCTAACCTTAGTAATACAGAAGAGATTTTCAACAGGAGGTTAGGATACCTTTACTCCAACTTATTAACATACTAAATGAATGCTGTTCTGACAACAATTCTCCATAACAAAGTACTTACCCTACTACAGGACACTATTATTTTCTCTACTGATAATGCAACTCAATGGAGGAAAGTAATGTTTTGATAAGCATGCGTGAAGATCGTTCCTTTCATGTGCGATACAGGTAAGACTATTAATTTTAGTGTGGGTGAATAAGTCCTGTTAATAATAGAAAACTAAACAAGTTGCAACAAATAGTTTGGTATTTTTGTTACGCATGTTAGTGAAACTGAAAGTTAAAATCACTGTATTTATTTTCTTTTCTCAGTTTTTGTACTATGAAAATACACTTTTGTTACATCACAGATTGTATTAGTATAACTAGATGATTGTATACTATTGGAACTTTGTGCAGTTGCAGAATAGTACATGATTGTCTGTATTTGTGTTTCTGATGAACAGAATTATATGAAATATGATCTCCGCATGGTAATACATGTGCTCTCAACTTTTAGCTTTTGGGCTGCATATACAAATTGAGCCTGCTGAAATTCTGTCTGTGTCTAAATATTGCTTCTGTGAATGATGACTTTTCAGGTGTGCTGTCACCTATAAATAGAGAGGTTTGACTGACAGATAGAAACTGCTTCAATACTTTGGACGACAAAAGTACTGTTATTGCAAGCCAAGAGGATACGTGATTTTCCTTCTGAAAGCTTTTATTATGTTTATCCTGGAACCCCTTTACAGACCTGGGACAACGTGTTAGCGTTGCAGGCTCCCTCTAATGAACCAGAACAACAGAAGCATTGTGTAGTGCATGGCATTTGGATGGTTGGTGTTTGGAAGGGTAAATCTTGCAGCTCATTCAATAGGGACACTGGAACACTGGAATGATTGTTTTAAAAACAAATAAAAAGCGTGAATCTTGATGTGTTCTCTCCCTGCCCTCTCCCCTGGTCAGTCTTGTTTTGGAGACCTTTTCCTTTCTAGCTAATGAGGAAAGCACTACGTTTATTTGGGAGACAGACATTCTGTGGCTCAAAGTTAATTCTGTAACTGTTCTGATAGTTGGGTTGCTGTTAGATTGGTCTGAAGTTCCATTTCACAGAGTACAGTGTTGGTTCTGGTTAGCAGGGAGGTCAGCAGGAGGTCCTTTTTCATAGTTAGAAATGAGAAAATTAGCAAATAAACTGTAATTTAATCTCTGCTTGCTTTATTTTGCCAGAATCTTTATGTGATGGCTTTGACAGCAGGAATCCCTAATGTGTATGTGTATGAGCATGCTATTTCTTGAACTTATCTAGTTCTCAGCATTCGTGTAACATGTTCCCACACGCTGTTGCTTATGCTCTTGGTCCTCCCCAAACACTGACAGCAGATCCATGCTCGCTCTTTAGCAACAGCAGGAGCTGTTGAGGGTACAGTTGCAGAGTAAATGGATGGAGAAAGCGCCATGGCTGATAGTCTCAGTTAAACTGACAGACCAGAAATAACTTCAAAATACTGGCAAGCACAGTCAGAGGGAAGTGTCTTACTGCTTTAAGCTGTGTTTCTGTCCAGGCTTGAATGGTATTGATTAACAATAAGAATATTAATGGCCTTATTCAACCTTTCTGTAGGAACTGTAATCTAACAAGCATTTAAAAACATCAAGGCATAATCCTTTTAATTTTTAAAAAATATTAAACTTTTCTAAAACTCAGAGAAACAAAATTAATTCAGTAGATTCGAACTGGAATTTTATAGTGATTTAGTTCTTCATAATTTAGAAAGACTTTGGTTGTAGTTTAAAGTATAATGCAGGAAAGAACAGGACATACACTACTAGGGGTGGTGGTGTTATCAGTTTTTAAAGTTTTTTATGTACAGATATTATCAATACAGGCTGTTTAGCTCTCTGACTGCCTTTTCCTTCCTGCTGGTATTCCAGAAGAACTGACATTAGAAAGAAGCTAGTGGCCCACTCTTAACCGAAGGGCTTTCCTGCGGGTCTGTTTCTTCACTGTGCAAGCTGTTTCTTTCTCCCTGCTGTAGTTGACTGGTATCACTTTAGCAGCTGTAAAAACACTTACAGTGGTGGAAGGAAACTGTTTTTCATTGTTATGTACTTTAGTGACTGAAAACAAAATGCTGATGTCAGTAAATGGGACAAATAAGCGATAGATAGAGTAGACATTTGTAGAACTCACCTGTCATACACAAAAAAACTTGTAACTGCTTTTATCTTTGCTGAAGCAAAATAATCCAAAATTCAGTCGTGTGCTTTCTTTGTGTGTATGTTTTTGTTGTTTTGTTTCTAACTTTGCCATCAAACTTAATTTCACTAAACAGTGTTCCAGCAGAGGTATACTTAAGTTGTTTGGAGCAGTCAGCGTGATACGCTTGTGCATTACGTATAGAAACGAGAATAAGGGCAGGAGTCAGGAATACCTTGTGATCTTTATTATAGGATGCTGTGGCAGTGGTGATTTTATGCACATGAATTAAAGAGATAGAATAGGGGGGGTTGTTTTCTGTCTAGGTATGTTGTGTATCGACATGTTTCATGACAAACTGCATAGCAGTCCCATTTCCTCCTCAATAGCAAAAAAGTCCTCTTAGTGAAAATTCAGTGGAATAAAACTAAATTGTGTTTAGAGATTGTAGTAGTTGGTGAGTCTTCTTGCCTTCTTCTGGTGCCTTATTTCTTAATTTTTTTGTTCTCTATCATAAAATGAGAACAGCTGAAGGAAAGGAGACTCTAAAATGGGAGAAAAAACAACAGGGAGGCCAGGGTGGAGGCACATGCTTAGGGTTTATATTCTTATAAAGATTCAACAGATAACGTGAAGAAAGTCGGAGACAAGGCAGGGAAAGAAGAAGAAAGTAAAAGGAGCCAGGCCAGATGCGTAGCTTAGAGAGAGAGATAAGGCTGAGATAGTTTTACAAATGAGAAATTATTCAGGAGATGCCAACCTTTCAGAGAACAGGACCAGGCAGCCATAAACAGAATAACAAAATGTAGCCTGGTATGAGTATTTCCACAGTAATATCTGGAAGAACATTATCCTGTTTAGCAGGAACAGAATTTCATTAGAAGCACACAGATGAATGGGCCTTGTTCTCTTACCGCTCAGTGGGTCAAATGTACCTTTTGTTTAGCTATTGGGTGTTGAATAAATAAGTAATTCAAGTCAGCCCTGGGAACAGAGGCAGTAATTTCATATACTCCTTGTTACTATTTAATGACTTCCTAAAACATTGATAACCTAGTCCTGGCTAGTCTGCTGATGCGCTGTTTAACCGTTAGTAATGTCAGTAAAAACAGCCTCTGAGAACATGACCGAGGGGGTAGGGGTTTACTGTGGAGAACACCTGTGCAAATGTTGGGGTTTTTTTTAAATGTCAGTTTTCTTAATAGTCCTTTAAGTAATGAAGGGGAAAAAAGAACCCACAAATCCAAACCAAAACTCTTAGTCCAATTTTGGTACTTGGTAAGTAAGCCTAGCAAACTTTTAAAATAACTGGATGATTTCCTAGCTCTTGTATAATGCAAATAAAATATTAATGTTGGGTGCAGGCATCTGTGGAAATAAATATTTCATTTTCTCTGTTCTTTTCTTTTTATATAGCTTGCTTAGACTTTGAAATTGTAGGTCATTAAGGATGGATTCAAGTGGAATTATAGCTTTAATTTGCTGTACAGATTCTGGCTGCCTGTTAACACAACACTTCTAGAGTTGCACTCAAGAGTAGTTTTAAATGTTGGGTTCTTTTTTACTCCATTATAACTTCTCTTCTCATTTACTTCCTTTAATTCTGGTTCATTTGAAACACTGTAATAAAAGCTGATTTTCATCACCCTGGGAAAAAGCTTCATCGTTTGTATGTTTTATGTTATGTATGGAAAAATACCCAAATGTTCTGTTTTTTATAAGTTACATGAAGTCTGGAGTTGCAAAGTTGTGTTTCAAGTTCCTTGATGAAATGGTAATGCTGCTTTGGCATTTGGCGATCTTTGGCATGGTGGGAAATTATTGAATGCAGTGTATCAAGAAAATTGCCTGTCTGTAGCATTCTTTGATGTTTTCTTTGTACCTTTTTAAACTGCTTTTTCTTCATTGTTCAGGTGGCTGATGTATCACAGTTGCAAATCAAACTGTGGTTTTTTAATATGGATTTGTTTTTCCATAGAACTGGAGTCCACTACAACATTTTGGCTGTTATGTCACATAAAATGTTTTGCTGAAAGCTCTACCCTTTTTGACCTTTCAAGCTAAAAATCTAAAGAAATGCATGTGATTGTGTAATGGTCTAAATCTCTGTGCTAAGGAGCACCATATTTTCTAACCATCACCTTAATTGGACCTGTCAGTTAACATGAGGTGCCCAGAGAGAACCTCTCTGGGTAGGATTAAGATTACCCAGTGAAGTGTTTTAAGTCTTAAACCTCCAGTTGCTGATGGTGTAATCATTTGTGCCTTGTACTTAACCATGCTTAATCATTTCTGCCTTTTTCAACACATACACAATGCAACAAAACCAGGTTGTGTGTTCTAGCAAATAGGAATACTTCAACTTCTCTGAGAAGAGTTTCCAAACCCAAAAATACTGCATGTGTTATGGATATCCAACCTGAGAAGAGCTTCATGCCAGAGTTGTCATTTGGTGCCTGCATCTTTACCTACCACCAAGTATACAATATTTTTAATTGCAAAAGTTAAATATGTCTGTCATCTCCTTGTGCTTGAGTTGTGGAATGTCGAAGAGCAGCAGGTATGGTACTATTCTGTGTTGGTAGCTTGTTTTACTTATAATCTGAATTCTTCTCATTCTCTTGAAAGTCATTGAGTTTTCAAAAAAGTATTTCCTTTTTGCTTAGATTTTAATAGATTGTTGTAGAATCTATTTTTTTCCAATTTAGAAAAATAAAGAAACGTAAACATTGCAGTATGTCAAGATAGCTGTCTTCTGCTCTTGCCATGAAAATAGCTTCCAAAAAAAGCAACATTTGATTGTGCTGTTACTGATCTTTGCTGTGCTTATGAAGGGAATTGAGTTCAGGAACAGAATTCTAAATGGCTTAATCTTACAACCAGATAAATATTGAATGATGACACAAGGAGGGTATCTTTATAAACTAAGTATTCTGGTTTGGAGTGCAAAAATTAAAAACAGTATAGAAGTTTACAAAGTTGATGACCGCTTTTCGGCAATATTACCCCATGATTTTTAAACAGAATGTCTCTTACTGAGTTTTTGGAAGAAATCTTTGAAAAGTAGAATGATGACATTACTGCAAACTTTTTAAACTGGAGGTGTCTTGAAAAAGCTAGAGAACCACATTGGTTCAAGAAAAAGACCTGAAGTCATCTTCCTTTCTCATCCTTCTCTCCCCTGCCTCCTTCACATCTTGTAACTGGAAATTAGGAATTGTTTGTGTACAGTCAATAACACCTGAATTCACAGTAGCAAAAATACATATTTGGCAGCTGCAATTCTCCAACAACTTCTTTGGTCATTGTTCAAAACATAAACTTCAAAATGTCTGCTATAAATTCATTCATGAGTATCTTCTTCACGTCTTACTGTGCTTTGTACCTTTATAATTACACCATTATTCCTCATAATAATAAAAGCTATTCCAGTGGGTTCTGGAGTGATGGCATCTCAGGTAAGTAACTGGAATTGACAGACGTTTTGTTGTTAATTCAATCTAGGTGTTTTTTCATTACAGTCTGAGAACTTCCATAGCAGTGCCACTATAGGAAATGGTGACGTGCTGACGAGTATTGAATTGCGTAGGAAACAGCTTTGGGAGAAGTAGTCTTGGAATATTTGAATTTTAATGTTTTTTCCTTAAGACATTTTGCAGGTAACTATGGTATCAGGCTAAAAATAAAAGTGCTTATTTTGTCAAAATCTGTATTTGCCAATAATAGCTTCTTTTCTAGGTCAGTTTTCTGAAGTTACTGAGATGGTGAAAACGGCATTTTTGAATCCTACAGGTGCTATATATGGACAAAACAGTCTTTGGATTTCCTCCCTAGACTTAAAGAATAAATGAAATGTGAAGCTATTTGTTCCAATGTTATGTTTGCTCATGACCGTTGAAGTTGCCTTTTCTATTTCAGCATTAGTTTCTGTAATGTTACTGTACCAAGCTCGTTGCTGGAACCAAGGTGCTGACTCCTACCCTAAACAGATAGAGACCCTCTGAGTAAAATAACCTGTTTGGAACTTGGGCTGTTGGACAAAGAACTACATTTACAGTCACTGTTTTTCTCTTCACTTAACTCGTGCAGGATGGAGGCTTCCTGCCTAGAGCTGGCTTTGGAAGGGGAGCGCCTATGTAAGGCAGGAGATTGCCGAGCTGGTGTATCTTTCTTTGAAGCAGCTGTGCAGGTTGGAACTGAAGATTTAAAGACACTCAGTGCTATTTACAGCCAGTTAGGCAATGCCTATTTCTACTTGCACGAATATGCGAAGGCCTTGGAATACCATCACCATGATTTAACTCTTGCAAGGTAATCTTCTATCTTTAACGGTTCTGCATTTCATCCTGTTCTTGTAGAGACAAGCAGTTGACTGTTGCTTTTCCAAGCAAACCCTGCTATTAATACTGGATAATGAGTGAGTGTGGTGAAGGCAGAGGGCTGGGGGTTCTGGCAGGTAACTGGACTGCCCTTTTACCTGGGAGCTAATACTCGACCTAGCATTGTAATCCTAGTACTGACTGAGGCTTCACCAGGTTTGTGGTTAATTAAGTAGCTTCTTTAAATCCACCCTTTCTTTACCCTTTCCTGTTTCTAAAACTCAAGTCTTTCTAGTTCTCCAGAATGTCAAGCTGGCTGTCTTGCTTATTAGAAGGAACTCATTTATTAGAAAGAACTATAAACCCTGTGCATTTCATATGCTACCTTTGCATCTGTATTTTAATCTTTTGGCATAGATGCAATAAAAGACACAAATGTCCTAACCTCAGTTTAGGCACAAAACTGTTCTTCCGTCTGCCTTAAACTGCTCAAGTGCTGTAACCTTGTGGGAACACATTTTGCTGTGTTATTCCCCAAATATCGCAGTTTGAGTGGTTCCGTATCAGTCTCTTGCCTTAATCTCATTTAGAATCTAGAAATGTAGTATTGCCCCTGAGTTCTCTGGGAAAGCAGTATGTTTTGAAAATAATATAAGACTATGATAGTCAGGTAAAATGCAGAGACAGCTGAACCTCTTTTTCTAATGCTGAGACTGTCTATGTAATCATTAAGAATTTTCTCTGTATTCTCTTCCTGAAAGAAGGAATTGTTTTGTTTTGTTTTGTTTTTTTAAATGTCAATTCCATGAATACCAGCAGCTGCAGAAACAGCACCAACAAAACTAAATGTCTGTAACCACAGATGGAACAATGTTTCTGAGAGCATTTTAGATGTAAAATGAACTCAGTATGTACACACTTACATGGTTGTAATCTCTTCTCATAAATTCTCCTAATTGTCTACCCCACATTGATCATCTGCTTAGTTTCAGACCACACTGTTTACTAGGTATTTTGTTTCTGTAATTTTAGGACAATTGGAGATCTACTGGGAGAAGCCAAAGCTAGTGGGAATCTGGGTAACACCTTAAAGGTACTTGGGAATTTTGAAGAAGCAATTGTTTGTTGTCAGAGACATCTGGATATTTCCAGAGAGCTTAATGATAAGGTAAGAATTGCTTAGGAATCTGGAAGTAAGCCTGCTAATACATATTACTGACTCCTGTTGTATCAGTAATGCGTGCACCGCATTTCAGAGGGAGGTAAATGCTGAATATTCAGTTATTTTTCCTAGACAGTAAGAGCCTGTTAGTTGTAGGGCAGCTGCTTGCACCCAGAAGGCTATAGATCCAGATTAATAAATATTGTCCTGGTTTGTATTGGCTATTTTGAATTTTACTTTTTAGTGATAGTTGGCCTCAAGAATTATTATGTATCTTGCATCTCAAAAGGAAGTGGTATGCAAAACAATTTGACTGAGGGATGTGACTGGGCGGGAGTGAGGTGGGTGGTGAGAATGAGTTCAGAAGGGGCAGAACATATGTTGACAACTAGTTAGCAAACTTTTTTCTCTCAGTGGTTTGTACTAATAGTTTTTGTGACACCGCGACTTTGAAGGATAAAATGTTAATGCCTTGTTTTATTCTTCATTTAGGTTGGAGAAGCAAGAGCACTATATAATCTGGGAAACGTATATCACTCTAAAGGGAAAAACGTAGCTAGTGCTGGGACTCACGATCCGGGGGAACTTCCAGATGATGTGAAAAATGCTTTACAAAAAGCTGCAGATTATTATGAGTAAGTAGCAGCATTAAATGTTGGGGATTGAGAGGATATGGTTACCCTATTTGTTAGACTGTTGGGAGATTTGTGGTGTCATGAACTCGCAGGTAGCGCGCTTCTATTTGGAACAGCAGGACCTGTGATTAATTCTGCCTTTTAAACAGGGGAGTGCCCTATTTTTTTTTTTTGTTATGCTGTCATTTTTTTTATACCTCTCGTTACCTGCTAAGTTCTTTCCTCATGTTAGAATCCAGTAGGACTCTCCAAAGCAGACTGAGGCAACAGTAGGACCTCATATATAATAACAGTAGGACATGTATATAACCTAGCTCTGTTACCGAAAGTGAGCACACCAGCTTGTGTAAGAATGCTCAAAGTTTGGTATCTCACGGGAAGTGTTTCTTACTCAGTGGAAGATTTGTGGTTGCATAAAGGCCATTAAAATACACCAAAGTTGAATCCCTCTACCTTTTCGTTTATAGAAATGGATTTTTTAAAAGTTTATTATTTAGATGACTGTGAGGAAAACAACCTCCTAAAAGTCTCTTATTCCCCCTCTCGTTTACCCCAAAACAGGGAAAACCTGACAATAGTGACAGAGCTGGGTGATAGAGCAGCACAAGGCCGTGCCTTTGGAAATCTGGGAAACACACACTACCTTCTGGGCAACTTCAGGAGTGCGGTTTTAGCCCACGAACAGGTAACTGCAATGACCCTTTCATTGTTGGCCTAAAGAACTGATACAGATGCATGTTGGAAAACTATGAGCACACATCTCTGTGTGCTTATGTATGTGTTACAAGTACAATGTTGAGTAAATAATGCAATTATTTCATGTTTTTAAGCGTCTCCTTATTGCAAAAGAATTTGGTGATAGATCAGCGGAAAGAAGAGCATACAGCAATCTTGGAAATGCGTACATATTCCTGGGTGAATTTGAAACTGCTTCTGAATACTACAAGTTAGTTGACTGCTTATAAATATAATTTATACCTCTTCTTGTGCAGTTTACTTCTGTTGTGCCTGGTACTTCAGCTGACTATGGAATAGCCATCTCTTCAACATATACTTAGAAGAGAGCTGCATTGTTCAGCAAAATCAACATTTTTCTCTAGTTTTTTAACTATTTCACTTCTTTTAAGGAAGGAGCAGCATTAATCTTTATTTTTTTAACTTTCTTGTTACTTCAAATAGATTCTTCTCAGCACTGTAGGCATCTTCCTGCTGACCGGCATTTATTCCCCTGTATTCTAGAACCAAGCATTATGGTCTTGGCTCTTAGCATAGACTGTATCCATGATCTGGATAACTTCAGTGCACCTGAGATAGGCAGCTGTCTCAGGTGTACTCATGAGATGACATAATGGATGATGCGTGTCAACACAATTTTATGTATTTAGTCTTTATTTTCTTATCAAGACTTTTTTTTCTTGATCTTTGCACCACTAAGAAGTTGCTGCTGTAACTTGGGAAAATGCAAACTCAGCAAAGATACAGTATAGGCGATATTGGCATATTAAGTGGATTTCAGAGCTTACCTGGTTGGTTTTTTTTGAAAAGTGAAAAAAAAGCCTCAGTACTGAGCAAGATTCCTTTTAGCACTTATTGTTACCCAGCAGGGGCAGGCGGCCTTGGTGGTTGTAGGGCTGGCTTGCTCACGCTGGTGGAGAATATACAGTATTAATTGTAATGCTGGTTTCAGATGCACACTGTCAGGGAAACCACTATAAATTAGTAATGAAGCAGTAAATGAGAAGATACTGTTTGAGGGATCAGTCTGCTCTCTAATAAAGGAAATGGAAATAGTTTGCAGCGGAGGAGAGTGGAAGACAAACACATGCAAGAGCTCACAAGATAGTAATTTATTAGCAGCTAATTTGCCAGCCCAGTGTCCTTATTTGTTTCATTTGTATAACTGATTTTCAGTTGTGCAAGTACACGCCTTAAAACCTTTTCCTTGCAGTGACCAACCCTTTCTTTTAGGAGGACGTTACAGCTGGCTCGACAGCTTAAAGACAGAGCTGTGGAAGCACAGGCCTGCTACAGCCTTGGGAACACATACACGTTGCTTCAGGACTATGAAAAAGCCATTGATTATCATTTGAAACACCTTGTGATTGCTCAGGAATTAAACGATAAGTAAGCCCTACACTGCTGTGTAATGTATGTATGACGCTTACACCAAATGCTGTTCCCTCTAACTCTGCCATCATTGTTCTGTATGAACAGCTGAATTCCTGTGAATTCCCTGCAATGCTGGGCCCATTTTCATAGGGAAGAAAATATTACTCATGAAGGTATTTCAGCCAAGGAGTGTGAGATGAAAGATAAATTGATGAATGACTGTCTCTACATCTTCCTCTGCCAGCACCTCCTTTGTAAATTAAAGACAAGATCTTTGTTTTCATGACTTCATTATAATAACTTTGCATACCTTCACCAGAATAAGTCTCCTGGTTTTCCACAAACTAATTATATAGGAAGGGATGGAGAAAGGAGAATTATACAGTAGCAAGTAATGCTTATTTTATAATCATGATTTCTAATGATTATGACATTGAGTACTACTAAAAAGTTTTACAACTTCTAAATGCATCACTTCTACCTCAATAAGCAGAATATATGGATAATAACAAAGCACACAATCTGAGGAAAAGCAAAGTATATTTTAAAATGTTCCATGCTTCCACAACAGAGTGATTTATATATGTTGTGAGCTTACAAATTGAAATTGTCATTAATTTACTTGTATTTATGGTTATGCCCATAGCACATTCCTTTAAAACACTATTCAACATGTTGGTGTTGGAATGGTTTCTGATGATACCATTCTTTTTTCTCCCACAGCAATCTTACTGTGGCAGTCTTATGAAAAGCTGACCCCTAGTGTTTGGCGACTAAAGGTATAATTGGAAATGTGTTTTTTTCAGAATTGGTGAAGGAAGAGCATGCTGGAGCTTAGGGAATGCCTATACTGCTCTGGGAAATCATGACCAAGCTATGCATTTTGCAGAAAGGCACTTGGAGATTTCAAAAGAGGTACGATTTTCACACTCCATGCATGCTGGCTGTTGACTTTTGCTCTGTCACACGGTGATTTTATGGACATGTCTATGCATGTGATTTTGAATAATGAAATGTATTTTGAATGATTTCTGACATAGTTGATTCCAAATTATTTCAGCCATGTCTCCCTGCAGTCAGCTCCTTAGTTCCAGTGCTACCTCCGAAAACATCATCAGGGAATTCAAATTAATTAGCCCAGCAGAGATTATTTTAGGCTTTGTTATGTATCTTTTGTTATATACTTCTTTAAAAAGGTGATTCAGTTTTCAACTAGGAAAAAGTTTTCAGCCTTTTTATGTCAGAAATCTAGGGGCAAAGTTTACTTTATATTTACATCTGTGTATACTTTGTTACAGTAGTAGAACTGCCTATTTTATTTGCTTGCAGGTAGGGGACAGAAGTGGAGAACTCACTGCTAGACTTAATCTCTCAGATCTTCAAATGGTTCTTGGATTAAGCTACAGCACAAACACCTCCATGATGTCAGAAAGCCACATGATGGAGAATAGTTTGAATGGTACGTCCCTATTTCAGCAGTACTGACTGAACTTCAAAAAGAATCTGTTGTTTTTTGACTACAGATGGTCGAGTGTGCGGGGTTCTCTGTACCCGCTACTCCCAGAAAAAAAAATTTGGTTTTGCAGTACTGGATCCCTTAAGCTCCTTCTTTTCTGAAGGATTTACATTATGAATCATTATTTCCTATCTTCACGTTATTATTTCAGTTGTTCCCCATCCTCTTTTTCTTTCTTTCTTAATGTGGGAGATGATGCCATATTATATCTTTCTTCTTTTTCTCCCTACCATCATAGCAACACTGGGAGTTGCAGCAGAACCCAGTTCATTTGATGTTCCTCTCTTTAAAGATCCAGGGTCTCTCTTGTGTCCCACGAAGGCAACATGCATAGCTCAGATCAATGTGGTTTTGAAAGCTACTTTTTTATTTATTGGGTATTTATTCTCTACTGATATATTTAACTGCACTGTTTTGGAACTTGGAATTGGTGTATCTTGGACCTTAGTGAATACAGCTACAGCTTTGAAGGTAAGACCATAAATCTTAATTGATAAAAAGAGGAACATGATTCTTTCTTGAAGGTACCAGACCAAGAGGACGCCGCCACAGTATGGAGAACATGGAACTTATGAAATTAACACCAGAAAAGGTTGGCGCTTTACTTTTCTGTTCAGCTGGTGAGAGTGCAATGAAATGTTTCAGTGGGTTTAAATTCAACAGCTATGAATAGTCAGAAGTTTTATGCTTGATAACTTTGAGAGAACTCGGCAGAATGTTGATGTGTTATTCACATCCCTTTTTAATTCCGTTATCTTAAGAGTTAGGTAAAGGCAGGTCTAACAATTCTAACATACTTTTGTCATGTAGGTAACAGCCAGCACCCTACATAAAGCGGTTGGAATGGCTTGGGGAAAGCTTGCATTCTTCCCCTCCCTGTAAGAAAGAATGGGGTCCTGTTGTGTGTATTCAACAACTCCTTTCATCTCCTTTCTAAAAGTGGTGTGAGATTGCAGCATGAAAGTGATTCACAGTAAAATTCCTAAGCTTTAGCTCAGCTGTTCTGAGCGTTTTGGTTACATTCATTTTATAGGCACTTAAAATACATGTTTTGTTTTTCACTTTGGGATTTCAACCAACTTGCAAGCCATTAGGAGTTTCAACATCCGTCATGAGTAAGGATGCTGTTTCAGAGATACTGAGTCACAGATTCACAGTCACAGATAGGTAAAGTAACCTCCCTCAGAGACATCTGTTGGAGATGATGATGAAAATCTTTGTGTCAGTCTTCAAGAGATTTCCTTCAAATTCTCTCTGCCTGTAAGCCCTGGCTTGGCAGTGCTACACAGAGGATGCCAGTGGTAGAATGAAATTGCTGGTTTTGCCTCCATACTGGGATATCCAATTCCTATCTCTTCGAGCAATGCAAAGGCTGCCATGGTGCTTATCAAATAGGAAATTAAATGTCACAGCCTACATCTGGACAGCTGGTGCAGTGACACTCACCAGCCTCTTACCGATTTAAGAAGATGGTGTGTTTAGCGCAGGGTGAGTACCCTGCAGGCGACCCCTGAGCTTTTGGCCATAATCAGCTGTGTTTTCTTAAGTGTGTTTATCTATTTATCTGTGATGTCTTTCAAAATGTGTAGCCTGTGATAGTCTGTGCCCTAAATACACCAAAACGTTCAATGTGGATTTTTTTTTTAAGAAAGTATTAACCTAGTACTGCAGCTTAGCTCTTCCAGAGGGCTTTTTTTTCCAAGATGCTCATTGAGTAGATTCTGAAAATTCATTCCATAAATATCTTTGATATATATAAAAATGTAGGACACGAGCACTATGGTTTGTTTGTACAGAATAGATACCATCTTGCTGGAATCTGTTCTGATCTTAAATAAGCCTTTAAAAGGCAGATCCCTGGGTAGGCAGTGTTGCTGACAGATCTGTGACTGTTCACAATTTCTGGTTTTGAATCAAGAAAATGTGGGTTTTAGTCAGCAACTACAAGAGTTTGTCAGTTACAGATAAAGCTGTCGGTTCTGAGAATAACTTTGTTGATTTTTAGAAAAGAATTAGGGAAAATCTGTCAGGTTGATGAAATGGTCCCATCTGTTCATTGAAACCAGCTCCCGTGCTGGCATTGTCTCTTCCTTTTCAATCATCACTGGGCGTTTTGCATGTACCAAAGACTTCATAGAAAGCTGGCTAAGTATCTGGGTTTGTGCAAGGGCTCATTTAACTCTAACACTTTCTAAAACTATGGGTATTTTTTTTACCTTTGCCATTATAAGAATGCCAATTATATTTGCCAATATAATGATGGTGGGAAACACCATCTGAGTCTGCATTTTAGCATTTACAGTAGCTACACTTCCTGCACTGTCATTCTCAAAGAAAATTTCAGCATGCTTGATTAAGTATCCTATTTGACCACATTTAATCAATCAGATGTCACGCTGCAGTTCGGCTACAAGACTGATCCCTAACAGTACTAACCCCCCCATGTAACGCGTGGCACAATCCCAGGGCAAGTGGTAGAACCAGAACCTAAGTTTTCACATCCTCATGGTTGGAATAAACTAAATAACGTAAAGCTGCTTCATTTTGGGGAGGAAAAGAAGCAACAAATAAAAGATAATGGTATAGGAAATTAAAATCAGAAAGCTTAATGTCATGACTCTTGTTTTCTTAGGTTCAGAACTGGAACAGTGAAATTCTTGCTAAACAGAAACCACTGGTTGCCAAACCTTCAGCAAAACTGCATTTTGTAAATCGACTAAAAGGCAAAAAGTACAAAAACGGCTCCACTTCCAAAGTTTTGCAGGATGCCAGTAATTCTATTGATCATCGACTTCCAAACTCCCAGAGGGTAGGTTTGGCGAGCTGTGGAGGTCAGAGCCTTTACTGATTGCTACCTGGTCAAAGTTATGGAGAACACATTCCCCCAACTGTCCCTGTCAATTTTGATTGTGGCTCTGTAAAACAATGGAGTCTGCCATTCTACAGCTGTCCCAGAAGTGGCACCAGCTCTAAGCTTTTCCTACTACTGGAATATTTCTTCCCTGGTGGATTTTCTAACGTTACAGCTCAGCTTGCACATAGGGTTTTATTTCCAAGTCTCTTCTGGACCCTGCTTCTCCCAACTTAACAAAATTCAGACAGCTGGGGGGATTTTTGACGTATTTTTTAGGTAATTGCGCTCTTGACGGAAGTCAGTTAAAGGTAAAAGAACTGCATTGTTTGATTGAGATGAGTGCTTTAGACTATAGACCTTAGGAAACAACAAAGATTGTTGATGCTTTTGGTTTTTCTCTTTGGGTTTCTAGTGGCTGAGGAGGAATAACTCCAGCAGTACTGGTGAGAGTACTGTTTTGGAAAATGAAACCTTTCTAATAACATTTGCCTTCCCAAAATGCTTGTCATGTTATTCACATTTCTTCTCACAATAAATCTTTTTCTGTGAAAATGGATGAATACAAAAATTCATCTCATGGCTTTCAGATATGCAAATATCAGACATATGGCTGGATTGACACTGAGATGCAGTTGGCCCAGTCTTAGGTACCCTTGAGTCCAAAATACCCCTAACTCTTCTCTCCTCTTCAGAAAAACAGTCGAGAGACAATGGCAGATGAAGGGTTCTTTGATCTGCTGAGTCGATTCCAGAGTAACAGGATGGATGACCAGAGATGCTACTTCCAGGAAAAGAACAGATTCCCAGCTGCTTCAGTGGCAACATCCTCTACTCCACCTAAAACAATGAGAAAATGTAATTTTTTAGACATAAAATTGGTATCTGACATCAGTCAGACGCAAGATTTACTCTGGAAAGGGACCTATTTCTGGGCTAACTTGTTTTCTTTCTCCTCCCCAGCTTTTTCTACTTCTGTAGTCTCACCCCACACAGATGAATTTCTCGACCTCCTTGCTAGCTCGCAGAGCCGCCGGCTTGATGACCAGCGTGCGAGCTTTAGTAATCTGCCTGGCCTTCGCCTCAACCAACACAACAGTCAGTCAGTCCTGGGGCACCTCATGGCAAGTAACAACAGGGAACTTGATGATGACTTCTTCGATATATTGATAAAATGCCAGGTATGCTTTGTACAAGAATCCTGCACAATCTGAGTCCTTGGGGATTTGATTTGTGCATTCTGCTCTTTGGTTTCTTCAAGTAAGCCACCTTGTTTATCACGTGGTTTAAGACAAATTGATTTCATGGATGAGGTAGAACATAAACTTAAAAAAATGATTTTTTTAACAATTTTTCCTTAATTAGTTTTTGGGTTTTTTTCCCCAAATTACTGTCTTGCAAGTATAATTGTGGTATTTATACCATGTTAACCATTTAAAGTAACAAGTGCTGAAAAAGTTGAAGGAAAACAAGAGGCTATTAAAATCATTTGACATACTCCTTTGAAGGAAAAGTGGTTAGATCTGGCTTTTTAGGGGGGCATTTGATGTACCAGGAATCCTAACTCAGCAAATGCAAGAATTCAGTATCACAGTTTTAGGGGTGAGAATTATCCTCATTCTAAGTATGTTACATTTAAATAAAAGTTCACAGCAATGTACAAGTGAGGGCTCAGGATTGTCTGTTACAGCATGGCGTAGATATACAACAATTTTCACTTATATCATTCACTTTTTTTATTATAACTATTTGTGTAAAGATGCAGCTGTATTGCTTGTTCTGTCTGCAGGGTTCCAGGCTGGATGATCAACGATGTGCTCCCCCATCATCTGCAAAAGGACCAACTGTGCCAGATGAGGATTTTTTCAGCCTGATTTTACGATCACAAGCTAAGAGAATGGATGAACAAAGAGTCCATTTACCCTCAGCTATAAAGGGACCACCTTCTACCTGAAGAAAGAAACAGGCATGGACGGTACAGTAGCATCCTAGGTAGCTGCTTCTTTTTTCTGGAAAAACAGACCTGCCTTTTGCAGAAGATGGCAATTGCATAGTTTTGTCCCCTTTCTAATAATTTTTGTATAAATAGTAGCAGCATCACACTTGTGAACAGTAGTTAGAGTTGCTGCTGCTCTTTGCCACTGGCAGCTGCTTCTGGCAGTGTCTGAGGCACCAGTTACTGGATCTCCCTCCCAACTGCTTCCAGTCTATGAACAGTCATGTTTTTTTGCCTGTCGGGGTACTCACTGCTGTCTCAATCCGTCTCAGTCTAGTGTAAGACTTAAATTTGTATGTTATTTGTAAAAAAACCCTTGATGTTCCTTCCCCCCTCAATTTGTTTTCTTTTATACATTTTTTAAAAATAAAAAAAAAGAATAATTGAACAGTCGCTTCAGCACTGAGTCTGTCTGTGCAGAAATACAGTTTGGGAGAAAATAATTCTTATTAGAACAAACAACTAACCAACAAGCCCTAGTTTTAATTCTGTTTAATACAAAAATTAAACTTCAAAATAAGGTAGGGTTTCTTGGTTAATGTTTAGTTAAGCGTTGCCTGTGTCACTCAGCGCAGTTTTACGAAGATAACTTGTTTTTAAGGAGCAGCTGCCCATGGTGCTCTGCAGTTTACGTGGTCACGTCCACCCCCAGCAGCTGTCCACGCACAGGGGAATCACAGGGGGTGCAGGTACTTGGCATGAGTTACCACAGACCTCAGGTAATTCCTGCTCTAAGTGAATTTAAGAAGGTTAAACCAAAATGTACAAAGTTACCTTTTGTAAGTGAATTTAAGGAGGTACAAAATGGATGGATGCTGCTGATTACCTGGCCTCAATTTCTACTCCTCCTCTCAGGAAGGAGGTGTTAGGGTAGATCCTGGGAACAACAGTTTTAACTTGGTCTTCCCTTCAGCAGGAGAGACCTGTCCTGACGTTGTTCTTGGGAACCCCAAGGGCTGTATTTTGTTTTAAATGTACGTATCTTTAGTTAGAAGCCATGGATTTTAACACTGGGGTGGCAAACTGTTCCCTTCAGCTATTTATAAATGATATCTTCTTCTAATTGATGTATTATATCCCCTAGAGAAGAATGTACAGTTAACTTTAGCAGAGTAAAATGGCATTGTAAGAATAAACAAGCACAGCCTCTACATAATTCAAACAATTTTATCATTACTCAGTTTTACAAGCATTCTCCTGCAGCTTTTCTAGCACTGAAATTGAATCCTACTGAGACTAAAACTGCCCTCCTGCTTTTAAGAAGAAATGCCAGAATATTTTTCCAAAACCCATGTGTTATCATCACTTTATGGTGCAGATCTTTGGTACTTTGACTTAATGCTTCTTGTTCCCTGTTTAACTTTGAACTGCCCTAAAAAAAATGTGATACAACATCAGCTTCTCTGTCCTCTGCAAATAATTAATATCATCAAGCTGTCCCACAGTAAACTGATTTTAAAGACCATGAAACTAAAGATAGTCCTGAGACATCAATCAGAGCTGCAATCAGTCTTACATGAATTACATGAGTATCAGCAACTTTCTTTGGGCTATTTGTTGGGCAGTTAACCGATCGCGTGTGTGTTTGCTACATCAGAGTGTCAGTGCTCTCTCACCACCGAGAATCTAGTTTTACTTAAAAACTTACTACACAAACTTATTTCAGACACCCCACAAGCCTGTTTTCTTGGTCACTTCACTTCAAATCCCAGTAGTAGTGTGGATACTTGGTGTCTCGGTTCTTAAAACTCTACCTACCTGTCATCTGTGCTGACTGAAGCTCTGACCAAAGAGGAGTTCACATCACCTTACTGGGGCTGTTTTCTAGGTTTGAGAACTAGAGCAGAACTAGCAAATATGTGACAACTTACAGCAGGGTGTGGGGCTTCCTCAGTCTCCTTCCTGTGAGTCATGCATGCTGCTCTTTTTCTTCTCTTCACATGGTTCCATTGCAGAACTTTTCCCTTCTAGGTTTTTATGCGGATCACAATTTTCAGCCGTCTCTTGCTCTGCTTTGCCTGTCTCCTGCTTCTGCTGCTCTCCTGGGTGTTCTTCAATAAGGTTTTCAGCTGTGATACTTCCTAGTCTACAAACTTCAGACTCAGGGTGCAATCTATTCTGTAAAAATTAATAATAAGCTATTAAGCAAGCAAACCAAATCACTGGCATCTATTGTTTCATGTGCATCCTCAGCTTAAGGGGCAGAACTCCCCCAAAGCATGACTGGTGTCTTTCTCCTGAGGAAACACGTAAATAAGCACAATCTGAGCTGTAAGTCTGTTTTAAATTTTCTACAGTTTACAGGAAAGTCAGCTGTGCTTTGTTTTCCCCCCTTTCTTCTGTGTGTGATCATTATTGCCCATGCTGACAAAAGTACTGATCGCTCAAAACAGGCATTATTTAAGTTTTTACGATGAAAGTGGAGTTTAAATTCAGTAGTTTCTGCCACACAGCCAGTGCACAGTATTTTTTCTGGAGCAAAACATGCCCAAGACACCTCTACCAAACTGCTCTATAGGAGAACAGGTACTTCCTTAACTCCTGTCTCCCCAGGATTTGGCTTAAGTTTGTTGTTTAGGCACGTTCTAGCAGATGACATGGAACTCTGTTAAATGTAATCCCAGCTCAAAGAGTACCAGGACTAACATACGCCAGGTTCTGGTTTGGGAGGCTCTTCTACTTGCGTGTCTGGGTCATCGCTTGCATGCGCATCAGGGCTTCTGCTGCTGTTTCCTGGTCTCACAGGAGCATCTCCTCTGTCGTAAGGTCCTCTACAAACATACAGAACCTTCTGCTGCCCAAAGTCTGTTTTCTCCTGGTGACTCTTAGGAGGAGGAAGACTTTTCTTCCGAGATGATGTTAAGTATCTCAACACAGACACCGATGATCCTGCACCGTAGCAGAAAGCCTGGGGATGGTGGGGAAAGAACAAAACACCAAATATTTGCAGCCTACAGATTTCTTTGGTGCTACAGTACAGATGCTGGAGGCTCTAACAATGCTTTAGGGTACAGAATGCATCATTGTATAATGACACAATGAAGAAATGGGAACTAAGCCAAAAATGTCACCAAGTCCAAGATCTTAAGCAGTTTCATGCTATTTTACCCCCTGGGGGGAGTGGGGTTGAAATGCAGTTTAAATACAAACTTATCTATTTTAATTGCTAAACCAACTGTACTGTAAAGATTTTGTCAAGAAATGATTCCCTTGTAGAAATAATTTCATGTGTGCTAAGCAATCTGCTCAGTAGTACAGATAGGAAATAAATACTATAAAAAATAATAATGCTTAAATATAAGTAAGCTTAATGTATTTTTAAAAAATCAAACACCATAAATGTATACAAACCACAACAGCCAGAGCCATCATAATCAGCACTGGAATCTGCAGGACAAATGGTATCTCCTTCATTAGTGCTTTGATGAATTCCCCAATCCCTTGTCCTACGTGCTTCAAAGGCTCTGTTACAAAGTTGGTGAAAGTAATTGCCAATGCCTAGAAAAATACAAATAGAAAGATAGTGTAGTCACTCTGACTGCAAAGAAACATGGACGGTCTCCTCAGAGCTGGCGCTACCTTTGTTGGTGGAACGAGCAAAACAGGATTTACTAGCAGAGTTTCATAGTACTTCTGGCAGGGGTCATCCTGAAACGTCCATTTACTTCGGAGCCATTCTGCAGGCAGAGCAGAGACAGATTCTTACTACTCTTAAAAATGTGGTTTGTGACACAGCAGTAATACAGAAAGTACCATTTCGGTTCTACATGGAAGAGAACTCTTCTAGACATGGTTCAAAACGCAAGAGTTATTTTTAAGTCTAAGATGAGCTTAGCCATATTGTTTATCCAGTCAAAAGGATGCATGAAGGAGAGGGAAGGCTGGAAAAGAGAAGCAGCTGAAGTTCTCCCATGTTTAGTCAAGGTAATTCTCTTTATTAGAACAACTTACTCCATTAGAAGCCTGAGAACAAAAATAAGTCTTGTCTGTGGGAACTGTTATCAGCACTACTTATTAGCACATTTTGTCCACAGCTGCTGAAACAAAAGTAATTCTGAGTGTTGTTACTCATTGCCAGGCTGAAAGATTAAAAATGCATATTCTGCTTGAGAGATTTCAAGAGACTATTTTAGTTATAAGCAGAAAGCCAAACTCCTTCAGGGAGCTTTGAGTTACAAACAAGTGATTTATGACATCAGTGTTTCTGTAGTTTGATTTTAGCGCAGTTAGAACATAAACGATTGAAATTTGACATAAACAGAACAATCACAGACAATGAATTCCGAAGGGAAAACCATAACAAGTACTCGGTAAGAGCTGCCATCAATGAACCGCCTGCTATTGCACTGGATAATAAATAATGGCTAATTAAAACTAAGTCAGCTTTCTCTGTAAAAATAACAAAATGAGGGTAACCAATTACCAATCCAGTTTCTGGAGTCCTTTGTACTCACAGGCCTGCAAGATATAAAAAGTCTGTTTCTTGAATTCTGCCCTCCTGTCTCCAGTAACCCACACTGAACAGGACTGGGGAGGGGAGCTGGTAAAAAACTTGTGGGGTAGGTTACAAGAAAAAGACCAAGCATGACGTGCTGTTTTGTGATCAGCTTTCCTTCAAACGCCTGGTAAAGAAAGTCTTGTGGAATGCAAAAAATGGTATAAATGCAGAATTGCTGAAGAAGAATCAGCGTGTGACATCATGAAGAGATGAGAGTATTCTTGGATTCCATTACTGAAGTAGTTTGTGATCTTAAAATGCTATTACAAAATAATGAAGTAAGTATTTACCAATAAGACTTCCCCTCCAGTCCAACTTCTCAGCACAGATGTTATCAAACTGCCCCATTTTTGCAATGTCTGCTTGATGCTGTGCAAAGGACACCTGCAGGGCAACAAGGAGGACGTGTAAAACACAAACCACAGTGCTGCTGGGCACAGAACATCTGCACCTGCACAGCACTGCAACTCAGCTAACGGGTTGTGCTCTTAGCACGTTTGAGATACTTATCCAGGTAAATCTGTGTAAGAAAAGTTTGCTACCCGAACAATTCAACAGAGTTAGATTCTGAGTGATTCCTGGGAATGGAATAAAGACTTCCAAGGCTGCCACCTCAAAGTTATTCTCCACACAGACTGAATCATCAAAGAAGCAAAACTACAATACTCAAAGATATAGGTTCACGGCAGATGGTATCTTGTTTCCTTAAAATGTTTCTAGATTAAAATCAGAGACAGCTGCCACATAATTACTAATTAAAACATCAGGACAATCTCTTCTATTTTTTTTATATCATTCCCATTAACAAATACCTGTATTCAGTATAATTTTGCCTTACAGCTTGCAAATGATAATAAAATAGAAAAAAATAAGTCAAATCCTGTGTTGAACTCAGTCTAAGCCCTCAGTGTGGCTGTCCCCTCATGGTTAAGGACTCTGGCTTTGCTGTTCTGGGGTCTAACCAGCTGCAGTCAAATTCTGATGACAAGATGCAAGGACTGACATTTTCTGGTTGGACAGCATAAATTCCTCCTCAGCAAAACCAGTACCCTTAACAGTCACCTACTTTGTCTCCATTAAGGAAGCATTTCTCTCTGGTCTGTCACATCTTAAATTACAGTTTTAGCCAGGGAATCTTTTTCTACAAAAGTTGCTTTAGACAAGAGTTGACTATGATTGTGAAATCACTTCTGCTGCTTCATGAATTTTATGCACCTCTGCAGCAGGATAAAAGCTGTCACGGTTTCTTTTGTTCTTCTTTAGGCCTAATACATCAATGTGAAAAATAAAACATTCATCCCTTATTTTGCAGTGGACTGCTGTTTTCAATAAGCAAACTGAAAGAACTAAATAACCTTTAACTCCCTCATAACTGAAATTTTAAGCCTGAAAGCCATCAGGTTTCAGAAGAGCTTACCTTATACAAGTAAAGCCAATTCCACGCAAAACTGATGAGAAAACTTATTAACAAAACACGTTTCAGCTGGACAAACCAATGAATTCGTGTCCAGAGCTCTGTAGCTATTACAGTGACAACGCATGCTAAGCACAACAGTATCTGAAAAAGAAAACAGGAAAAATAGTGTGATCCAGACTTGGAGTTTTCCAAGCTTATTGCTCTACACATGAAGGAAATTGCAACTTTTGTTGCAATTTGCAACCTGCCTTATTTACACAGAACAGTTGAGATAATTTTTCCTTGCTTTCACAACATATCTGCAGCAGTTACAAGGCAGAAGAGTTCCATGGTATCACTAACAGTCATTCCTATCACAGCCTTGCCTTGCAGCTGCTCACTTCTCCGCTGTGATACTTAGTTATTTCTTCCTTACCATACTTATCACCTTACCAAGTTGACATAATTCAGTGCCTGAGCAGTACGTGCCTGCTATGAACCACAAAGCCACCACTGCTAATTCCTGCAGTTTGGTTATGGTAACAGTACAACTGGGTAACAGCAGCAAGACTCAGAGAAGCACTTCACAGCCTTTTTCCATCTGAGGACCCCAGATAGCAAGGTTACGCTACCGACAGGTACCTTCTTTCATTTGGCTTCCACAGACCCCCCTCAAAACTCAGTAACTTTCAAGATCGTGCCAGTATAAAATGCTAGAATCAGAATCATTAGGTTGGAAAAGACCTTGGATATCATTGACTCCAACCATATCTGTCCACTAGTAAATCACGTCCCCAAGCACCTCTTCTACCCACCTTTTAAACACATCCAGGGATGGTGACTCAACCACTAACCTGGGCAGCCTGTGCCAGTGCTTGATAACCCTTTCTGTGAAGAAATTTTTCCTAATGTCCAGTCTGAACCTCCCCTGGCAGAGCCTGAGGCCATTCCCTCTTGTCCTGTCCCCTGTTACTTGGGAGAAGAGCCCAGCTCCCTCCTCTCTACACTCTCCTTTCAGGTAGCTGTAGAGAGCAATAACGTGTCTCCTCAGCCTCCTCTTCTCCAGGCTAAACAACCCCAGCTCTCTCAGCCGTTCCTCGTAAGGCCTGTTCTCCAGCCCCTTCACCAGCTTTGTTGTTCCTCTCTGGCCTCGCTCCAGAGCCTCAATGTCTGTCTTGTACTGAGGGGCCCAAATCTGAACACAGTACTCGGGATGTGACACTTCCCTGTTCCTACTGGTGACACTGTTTCTGATACAAGCCAAAATGCTGTTCAATTCTTACTTCAATGAATACATCACCTCTACCTTCAGCAACATGAAACATGAAACTTACTCATGCTATGTAGGATGGAGAGAACTGCTTTATGTGTGGAGTTCAGAAAGTCACATTCATTGGCTAGGCTCGCACAAAGGAATGGAGAAAACAGCAATGAAACAAAACAAAACTTTTCTTTGTCTCTTACCAGAAACACATTATATAGCTCAATTCCAAAAGTGTCTTCAAATCTCCAGTGCCAAGCTTTGTGGTCATGGTGCTTAAAATTGATCAAAATATCACTAAGTGCATCATCCACAGCACCCGACTGCCAAGTTTCCTCATTGAGAAACCGTAGGATCTGTGAGTATGTCTGTTTTGTAAGGATGATCTCAGCATCATAATGGACTTGGCCCACGTTCTCCTCAGGCTGAATTAAAAGCAAAGCAAAACAATGATTAAAAGCTGCTTATTTGGAAATGGAAGTACACACTAGAAATCACATCCCTGTGCAAAAAACTAGTATGTACCATGTTATGCACCAGCACCTTTTTGAAGCAGAGTGCAGCATGAAGACATGGGACCAGGATCACACTGTGATTCTATAACCCTTTTCTTCCTTCTTCTGAACTATATAAAACACCAATTCAAGTCATGTGTACTCTTTTGATTCTACAGGAAAAACTTAAAAATTGAAGAGGATTCTCTCACCCGTTATTAAGAAGAACCACTTCTCATTAACAATGAGTATTATTTCTTACTAGTGCACTATGTGTGCCCCAGTCATGGCTGGGTAATGCAGACAGAAGCCACTAAATACAGAAATAAGAAATTTTACATGGATAAGTACAATATTTACTTTTATTCCTCTGCATCTGAACAGACAAAAAAAGTATTGCCAAAGACAATATAATGTAGAAAGTAGTAAGGAGATTCTTACATGCAAGCTCTAACTGGCTGCTATTCCTAGACTACGAACGTGATACAGTTAAAATAAAGGCCTTGGAGACAAATAACATAATCTGTTTCTTTAAGGTTTAACAACCATTGACTGAACTGAACAGGGTATTCCTACAGCTGCATCCCAGCAATAATGACACACGTTGCATTCATGCAGTCTTCCTTTGGGTGCTTTACAGACAAACAGCACTGGTCTTTCCTAAGCAAACACTGCTCGCTAACAGCAACATGGGATGCACAGAGCTCTGCAAAGGGGAGACCTCATCACTCTCTGCAACCACCTGAAAGGAGGTCACAGTGTAGCGGGCTGCTCCCAAGTAATAAGCAATAGGACAAGAGGAAATGGCCTCACGTCACGCCAAGGAAGGTTTAGATGGGCTACTAGGAAAAATTTCTTTACCGGAAGAGTGGTGAATCACAGAATCATAGAACCACTAAGTTGGAAAAGACCCACTGGATCATCAAGTCCAACCATTCCTATCAATCACTAAACCATGTCCCTTAGCAACTCGTCCACCACCACTTAAACACCTCCAGGGAAGCTGACTCAACCACCTCCCTGGGAAGCCTGTGCCAGTTCCCAATGACCCTTTCCATGAAATATTTTTTCCAAATGTCCAGTCTGAAACTCCCCTGGCCACTCCCCTGGCCATTCCCTCTCATCCTGTCCCCTGTCACTTGGGAGAAGAGGCACTGGAACAGGCTGCCCAGGGAGGTGGTGGAGTCACCATCCTTGGAGGTGTTCAAAAAAACACATGCAGATGTGGCACTCTGGGAAGTAGTCTAGTAGGTGCAGGGGTAGTGGGCTGATGGCTGGGCTCAACGACCTTAAAGGTCTTTTCCAACCTTAATGATTCTACAATTCTATCATCTTTTCCTTCGCAATTCAGTTCCCCTCATTGTAATTTAAGAATAATTAATCAGTACATGATAACAGTGAAAAACATGTAAAGTAATAATATGAATTTTAATTAATTTTTAAGGACTGTTCAAATACTTACAAGGCCAAGTTTTCCAGCTTCATTTAAAATCTTATTCAAGTATCGCTTAAAAATATAAAAGCTACGGCTTTCATGTGATTTGGCATTCCTCTTCTCACACTCTGCAATCTGCAATGCAAAGCCATTTTAGTCACTTCTTGCTCAAACCAGCTTGCTCACAGGAGTGAAAAAAGAGAAACCCTGGCAACATGTTTAACTCGGGCACATTTCTCTAGTTTAGCCACAATCCTGTGATCAGTGCACCAGACAAAGCACAGGCAGTTCCTGGAGATCGTATGTTCCATGGGACTGGCCCGTACTGGAGGTGTCAGATCTGCTAATCACAAGGCTTGCCTACTAACCTCAGTAAACCTCGAAAAAACCAGAAGATCTGGATCTCCTTAGAATTTAAGTTTACCTCAGGAAAAAAAAAAACAAAACACACCCCCTAAAACCTCAACCACCTGTAAAAACTAATAACGAACTAAAATAGCATTAAAATTCCATATCCTATTGGTTCTTCAAATGGCTGAGGGAGGCGAGAGCCCCAGCAGCTACATGTCAGGAGAAGCAGCAGCTGGGGGTCCCACAGCTGCTTCTGAGCCGCAGCACTGCACATCACAGCCACAAACATGTTCTCTGTGCCCACAACACACCCCTTAAATCCCACAGAAATCAACGGCTAAAAATGAAAGGTGAGGTTTCCCAGCATTTGGTAGCACAGGGCGACATCAACACTAGGTGTTTAACCTGTTGACACCAGAGAGAGGAGGCAGCTCCTATCAACCTCTGTTACATGGTAAACAGCTCAGGAAACCAACCACGGGAGGCAGAGCAGCAATTTGGAACTGAGCTGAAACGACTTCCAGTCTCTGCTCTGAAGAGTTTCCCCCTGCACAACCCACAGTCCCTCATAAACTACGCCAGGAATTCGCCACTTCAATGCTATCCAGAAAGGCACTGTCAGGAAGCACAAACTTTAAAAGGCTGGAAAGTACTCTGAAGTTCCATGACAAACCTTCTGTTGCAAGGAATCTACTTCCCTGGAACAACTCAGTAACATTTCAGAACCAACTGCATCCACCGTTTTATCTTCAGAGTCGTGATAGTTTGCCTAAAATTACACAAGAAAAACATTTTATAATCAGAGGATTTGATTGTATGTTATGTTACACTTCTGTGGTCAGACCCCTTTAAAAGGAGCAAAGTCGTGAGAATCTAAATGCTGGTCTTTCCTGCTAGAACCACTTCAGCATTGCCTCTCTGCTGTTACTTCAGGCTCCAAACCGACTACTGCTTTAAGTTTAATGAAATGCATGCTGCCCTCAACAGGAGCGGGTGCTGCCCTGTCCTCCCCCACCTGTCCTTTCCCCTCCTCCGGTGCTGCTGAGCCACCCAGGGCAGCAGATTAGATAATGGGACTGGCTAAAGACCGACTCAGCAAGCAAAGGGGCAGCTTCCAGCCTGCCACATCCCCAGTCCAGCTGGCCACAAGGCCAGACTGAAAGTAAATACACAACCCCATTCCAGGTTGAGTCTCTTTCGTTTTGCAGTCCCTCTTCACCCTGAAACAACATCTCTTTTAACTTGCTCTGTTAATTGCTCAGACTCAGTGTTGGCAGCACTGCTCTGACACAGCCAGGTGTGCACATTGAGGAAAGGCTCCAAAAGGAAGCTCAGCCTCACATGGATCAGTGAACTTGTGCTGATGGGAGGATCTGCGAGCTCAGCTGGTCCATGCAGCCTGCAAACCTAAAGCCTCTCACTCCAGAGCAGAGAAGAAATTCTGAAAAGAATGATTAACCCAAAGCAGCCATTCTTCTCCTTTAAGACATGGTTCTATTTTCACAGGAGACAAGAGTAAAACTAATATTTTTTATAAAAGCTAAAGCAGTTGGGCATCAAGTTTAAGGACTCCATAGCTTGCTGCTGAATTTCAAGGATGCTGATGTCTATTGGGGCAGGTGGGGGCTGAGCAGGAGCTCTGCGGAAAGAAATAACACAGTTCGTGGTGTTTTAAGAATATTTTCACAGAATCACAGAATCACAGAATGACCGGGTTGGAAGAGACCCACTGGATCATCGAGTCCAACCATTCCTATCAAACACTAAACCATGTCCCTCAGGACCCCATCCACCCGTAATTTAAACACCTCCAGGGAAGGCGAATCAACCACCTCCCTGGGCAGC